>VWZN01003117.1:653428-731302 GCA_013396955.1 Regulus satrapa
GGGGAGAAAAGGACTTTGCAATTCTTTGGCTCAAATTTAAAATAACACAAAGTTGTTGATGTTTTATCTATTAATTCCAGTGCAGCTAACCCCTGGTGATCTGGAATGGCTTTTAAAATATGAAAGCATTAATTCCTTTATAAAATTGATATTGTAACTTATAAATTTGCGTAATGCATTAGAGAACACAAAGTGAATTTTTATCATTTTCATTGTGATTGTTTTCTATTTTATAATTTAAGAAATCTTTTAATTAGGGAAAAGAAACTGCAGCTTATTTCAATATTTCCAAAAGAATCTTCTTTTAAGGCTCTATAGCCAGGGAGAATCTCTGATATTGTTTTTAGATTATGAACTACCAGGTATCATTCTCTTCAAGGTTAAAATTCTAGCCCATGCTAATCAGGGCAAAAGGAGACAATCAACACTTCTATTCTGACTGGTGTCAAAACGAGAAATAATGAACCTTTTAATATTTTTTCATTTGGCAGAAAAGCATCAGAGATAAGTAATTTAAAATGCTGCTTGTATATTTCTAATTCTGAATTTCTGCTCCCTGTGTTTGTACTGCTCTTTTAGCTGGTCACCAGCGTGATTTGACTTCTCAGACATATAAAGACATATAAATATGTCTTTCTCTTAGGTGATTGTAATGGATGAGACGAAATGAACCATTTAGTTTATTGTTGCTTGCACTGTTGCTGATAAGATATCACTCTTATAAGTAACTGGCTCATCGCCTGCAAAAGCTCATTTATTAAGTTCTGGACTCTATATCTGTGACTGTTAAAGCACAATTTTTAGACCTTGGGGAAAAATGGCAGTACTTTGTTTAAGAGTTTTTGCATGCCATTGGGACCATTTTTTTATCATTCTGAAATGAAATACTATTATATTTCTGCTCCAGGACTCATCATGTAGCTATTTTGTGCTTCATCAAGAGAAGGGTAATTTCTGAGGGATTTTTGGTGTTAATCATTTTTAAATAAATTATTTTTGTTTTGGTGTGTTAGCTTTTGTAAAAAGACATCCCATCACACAAATGCACACATATACTTGAAACTAAGACTTGAATTTATATTGAAATCTGATGAAGTAACAGATAGGACTAAATCCTCTGAATTGAGTTTTTATATGCTCTTTTCTTGGTTTATCTACTTGGTCCTACATAACATACAATGCAATGCTGGAGTTATTCTACAGGACTGATTAAACTGAAGAAAGAGAAACAGAGGTTGAGTTTTTCTTGATGATGAAGAGAAATTCTAATTCAAATTCTAGCTAAAAGTAAAGCTCAGAGAAGTGTCTGTTAGTGATTACCTAGACATCAGTTTTGTGTGGAAGGTAAAATTTTAAAAATCAGGATTCTTCTTTTAATTAAAAAAAATAAACTAAGCCCACATGGTATCTACTATGATTGACAGGTGATATAATGCAAATGCCTTTGAAATATCTTTATCATGATAGTGGGAGTCAGTTGTGAAGGAAAAGCCACACGTGCACCTTGGTATCGCCGAGCGAGCTGAGCTCAGCCTGCCCTGCCTGCTTTTGCTGCTGAATTGGTGACTGGGCTGGCATGCAGGAGCTCAGGGTTCAGTGCTGGGACCATAATGCTCTCCCCAGTTCTCTCCATAATGCTCACTCTGCTCTCCACAGGCCCACGAGCGATCCGAGAGCTCCGAGGTTGCCTTTGTTACCCAGCTCGTGAAGAAGCTGATGATTATCATCGCCCGGCCCGCACGGCTGCTCGAGTGCCTGGTGAGTGTGGGCCTGGGAGGGGCTGTGCCACTTGGGGACATAAGGGACACAAAGCTTTTGAAAGAAACCTTTAAATGCTCATTAAAACATCAATGAAAAAATAAATTGATATTTATATTTTAAAAAAAAGAAAAAAGTACTAAGTGTCTTCTGTGTTAATACAGAAGTTGTTCTCTAATGGACTGTCAGCTGTATCAGCAGCAAAGTTATATTTTAGTATAAAGTTCGTGGCTGAGGGGCCAGATGTAGCTGCCGACATCATTCCATGCTACTTGATGCCACTGGATGTTCCTCATGTTGTCAGTAGCTACTGTAAGGAGCCTGTAAATGTCTGTGTGGGCTGTGCCTGCTGTCCAGGGCACCGTGCTAAGGACGAGCTGTCACTAAGGAAGAAGTTCCCTACCATGGCATAAATGGTGTTTGGGCACTGGGACTCAAACCCTTCTGTACACCAGCAATTGGTGAAACCTGGTGTCAGGTTTTCCAGCTGTGAACAAGCAGTGGGATATACCCATGGGAGATCCAAGGAGGTTTGGGAGCCTGGGTTTGAAATTCCTAATTGGCGCTATTGGAATGCAAGCAGAAATAAGTCTTCCTCTTTTTTTAACAACCTAATTTGGCTAATAATAATGCACTTTTTAATTTAATGCTGGAATATGGTGAAAATTCTTTAGGCAATTCCAATGAAATGGGCCAATGTGTCCCAAAGTTATGCGACTACAATGATAAGTTCTTGCTGTGGTGGAGAAGCAGCTTAAAAACCTGTATTCTCACTGTCATGCCATAGCAAAAGGGTTAATATAAACTTTCAATATACATAGAAAGAGGTGTACACAATTGAAGGGATTAGTTTTGTGACTGTATTTCAAAGGGATGGTGAAAAATTAGTGAATATGTAGGGAAGTCACCAGAAACCGTGAGGTGGCACAAACCTACAATGGAAACTTAGGTAATGACAGGAGGAAATTCCCTGGTGTGTCAGAGCACACTCTTGGTAGTTCTTTCTGGACATAAAAGTGGCAGAGGTGCTACAGGTGTTTGAGACATCAGAGGTGTTGGCTGGATTAGGAATATGTGGCTGGCTATGAGAGCACAGTTAGCAGGGAGGCTATGTTGGGGTCAGTGTGTCCATGGGTGATGTTTATCCCCGGAGTCACTGGAAGATGAATGAGCTTTGTGGAGCTTTCTTTGACAGAGTAGACAAAACTGGTCCAGTCTTACCACTGCTACATTTTTGGAAACACCTGCAGAAGTTGTGAGGAGTAGTAGACTTTGGAGGGTTCCTTATTCCTCCTCACAGCTGTCAGATGGATCACTTTGCTAGGAATCCTGGAGTGAAGGAAGGCCACTGTCAGTGAGGAAGTTGGCTGCACAACCAGCAGGACAGATACCTTCACTTACTGATTCAAGAAATCTCCTCCAGACTGCGCTGAAAATCCCAGGCACAGCTCCATTCAAACTGGGAATTCCTTGGTTTTCAAACCATGTTTGTGATTTAGATAAGTTTTTGTGACTCCCACTTATCTATCAGCACCTCTTCAAAATTTGTTTTGGTAGTGAAGACAATGAAGAAAGGAGATAAATTTAAACTCACAGTGCTTTTATTTACTGCATTCACCACTGTAATTTTTGCTTGTGTACACTCATCATCTAAGGAAACTTGGAACCTCAGAAAGCCTTGTGAACCCATGTCTGTACCTGCAAAGAGTTCCAAACTCAAGGCAGCTCTTAGTTGTAAATCAAGAGGTCTCCAGGTTCTTCCATGCCTTCTCCACCTGATGCTCTCCAAAGTGAGTGGGAGCATGTAGAAGCAGCGCAGTCATTGAGATTTGAGTAATAAATTCCAAAGTATGTAGTGACAAGCTTGACAATGAAATGGCCAGACTCCAAAGTATAGAAATAATATCTAGATCTATGGGTTAGTCTTACCTGTTTTTTTCAACCTGCATTGTTTTTCTAGCAATTTTTTCCCCAAATATATATTTTAATCTTGTGACATGAAGAATTACTAATGTTCCTTTTGTCAACAAAGAAATAAAACAAGAAATATAGTAATGGATAGTCAACTGTTTTAATAGCTTTTGAGAACTAATATTTTTTTTAACATACTTTTTTGTAATTCAACCTTTGGCTTCAATTATATGTGAATTTATAAAAACTTTTTCTACTATTTAATATTAAGGTTAACTTTAGTAACACAGCTCATTCTTCTTTCTTCCTTATAAATGAAGTAAGTGTCCATATAGACAATGCTTGTGATGGTTATGATTGTTTTAATGCAGTTGAAGAATTTAAGTATTCTGAAGTTTATCTATTTGGCTTCTGTCTTTGCACTGCCCGTTGTACTTTGAAATGTTTGTTGGCAGACAATCTCTGGGGCTTGAAGAAAATAATATAGCTTGTGCATCTCTGAAACCATCTTTGGAAAAAAGTATCTAATTTTTTTTTCAGTTTATTTTTCCATAGCACCTTTAGTAGGGTTCATTCTTCCATATTCAAATTATTAAACATACCATAATGATGTCAGAATTGGAATTTATATAGTTCCTTAATGCTTTGTGTGTTTGGTTTTTTTTGTCACCAAGTTGTTTTCTCCCCTCTGTCTTTTACTTACCAATAAATCACCTGCAGTCGTACCTCGAGAAGTCCTTCCTTGGCTCCATCATCCCTTTCACTGCATTCTGGTGACCATTTCTCCCTGTGGTCCTCTCTGGTCTGGATCCTGTTCTCTGCCACTTCTGAGACTTATTAATCCTTTTCCAGATCAGTTGGGAAGGAACTTTGTTTCTCACAGTGCTGCTGCCTTTGGCGACAGCAGCTATCCAAGCAGCATTGCTTGGAGCAGCCATGGAAAAGTGCATCTGTTCTCTGCTCAAGTCTCCAATCATTACAAGCTCTAATTTCCTTTTCTTGTTTGCAGTTCTGTGCCCTTTTTCCCTTACGTTGCTGACCACACACCAGTTCTTTACTGATGCCCTCCCTGTTATCTGTGCATGCTCAGCTGTTTGCTGAAACTCTTCCCCTTTCACCCTCCCATTTCACTGCAGAATTCTTGAAGAGTGTTGGTGGAGCTGCTCATTGCTGGTGAATGATGAGGTTTGTAGGGGGGAACAGCTAAAGTTAACTGGTGAACTTGTTTCTAAGCAGAGTGCTCCTGCTGCCCAAAGCTTGTCTTTTGTTTCCTGCTGTCCAGTGCAAGAGATCACACCTTCTGTAACATCTTCTGGCCTGAGAGATCATATGCACCAAGACTGAGCTGCTAAAGTGATCCTGTACTGTAGAGTACAAGAAATAGGGCAGCAGTACTGCTTATGAAGAAAGTTGTTTTATTAATAATTTTATTAGCAATTGCTGAGGTTAGGAAAGTGACGGGATTGGGTGGGTGTAGGGCTTGATCAGAAGTGACATCTGACAGCAGGAAAGGCTTATCTGGGGTTAACTCACCTGTCAGATGGAGGTCGCAGAAGATGGTGCCTCAGTTCTCATCCCAGACCTTTCCCTGGCACATCTCAATGTGACAAAACTGGGGGTTGTGTCCACACTTGACACTTATGTTAACAAGACGTTTCAGAAGTTTGGGTTTGGTTTGCAGAAAGTCCCTACAGTCCTTCTTTAGCTTTGGTTTGCAGACCTAAACCTGAGGACCCCCCAGGGGATGTAACTGTCTGTTGGTTTTGCAGAGCAGGGTGGGAAGCTTTGCCTTGCTTGTTGTCACTGGAAATGTTCTGCATAACTGCTGAGCCCAGAATTACCTTCAGATGTTTCTGAAGATTCCCCTCCTTGGGGGAGAAACCTTTTGTAATTGTAAAGCTGCATCATTTACTTCTCTCTGTGTCTCTCCCTGCTTTGCTGTAGGAGTTTGATCCTGAAGAGTTCTACCATTTGTTGGAAGCTGCAGAAGGCCATGCCAAGGAAGGGCAAGGAATTAAATGCGACATTCCTCGTTACATTATCAGCCAGCTGGGACTCACCAGGGATCCCCTGGAGGGTGAGAACTCCTGTTATGTACTTTCCAAACTGTTGAAAGGGTAGTCGGATCTCCTGGTCACTACATAGCTGAAGGATGCTTTTGTTTTATTGATTGAATTTCTAGGCCATTTTTCCTTATTTTCCTGTTTGCTGTCAAATTCTAGACTGTCCTTTCCAGCCCCATGTCTCAAAGGAGTGTTGATGGGGTAAGGATGGCACATCAACAGTGACAGTTCTTTACTTATGATGTTAATAATGTCTCCCTTTATTATAGCTGAAACAATGTTAGAAAATTACTTTAGGGTTTAACTGTTTTCTCTGTGCTGTTGGGCAGTAAAAGTAAATTTACCTGTTATTTTTCTGATCTGCCTGGCCTGCTTAGAAAGTATCCAGTCATTCCATTTGAATGTCCTCTCTGGGAAAAGTGTATTTTTTTGTAGTTTTCCATGAGATTATCAAGATAAGTATAAATTTTTAGCTGAAGGTGAGATTGAAGTTGTACATCTTGTGTAGCAGCCAGACCAAAGAGAGCAATGTAAGGACAGAAACAGCTTTTCTGCAAGGTGCCAGAATTGCATATGGTAAACTTAATATAGACATACATTGGCCCAGAAGATTGTAACTTTAGAACTAGTGAGTTAATGTTTCTGCCTGGCACTTTGCTGGCTGCAATGGCAAGTTTTCTGAGCATGCACAGCTTGTTCAGCAACAATAGAAAGTGTGACAGAGACTGGAGGTTACTGCAGAATATTTCAGTGATTGAACTATACTTCTTGTTATCTCAGGAGAGCATAATTTTAGCATAAATTAGTAGTCTGGCGAGGACTAGTTTAACTTCTCTGGTGTTTACTGGAATGACAGTGACAGGTTGACTTCAAGTGAAGAGCTCTTCAGGAAAATTTCTACCAAAGATTGCTAAATGCAATTTAATAGCATTTGTTGAAATCTGACATTAAAGGGAAATTTCCTTTGATCCCTGTCATGGGAGAGAACCTTTCCATCGCTAATTCCCCTTACTAAAGTCAAATTTTCTTTCGAAATGTGGGGAGATGTCAAGGTGCTTTATTTCCTTCCTGTAAGGAGGGCACCCAGAAGTGTCAGTGATGTCTGTTCAGAGACTCATAGCTAAGGTAGGATTTGGGCTTGCAAAGTTTGCAGCACCTCCCGTGGCAGCTGAGTAGCCTAAAGGAAGTGACTTTCCCCCAGTTTGCTGCTGCTCAGCGTTTTGCAGAATCAGCCACGTGGAGGGCAGCTGTTTGAAATGTGATGCTTTCTCTTCTTGGAGCACAGAGGTGCCACCAGGCAATACCTGCAGACATATATGTGTGGAACAGGCTTTAATATTAACTAGACAATGCTTTCCCCAAACATGCATTTATTGCTTTTACTTATTATAGAAACTATCTAGAGTAAGTCAGGCTGAAATTGGAACAATTAATTATTTTCATCTTTATATAAAATACTGCCTGCAGCATACAAGATGTTAAAGGTTACCACTGTATAATTGGGGTGACTTTTCTTACAGAGGGAGAAAATGTCCTTCATCATCTACAAGCAACTCTTAAAATCCTGTTTTCCTTGTATAAACAAAGAGAATAGTGTTTGATTGAGATCATTAGGAGTAATCTTTCCTCTTTCTTTTCAGAAATGGCCCAGTTGAATAGCTATGACAGCCCAGACACTCCCGAGACAGACGATTCAGTCGAGGTAAAGCAGTAATACACTCACTCTGTCTAGCACTTTTTTTTGTCTCAAAAGAAGTAGTCTGCAGTAAAGAATTAATTATAATGCAGAGTAATTGTAATTTAAAAAAAAAAAAAGTGCTGACATTTAAAAGCTCATATTAAAACCAGAGTACATGCTCATAAAAATGTTAAAATCTTTATACAGTGGTGGTAAAATGCTTAAAAGATGCAAATAGGCATTATTACCAAGTTTTGTGAGTTGTTTTTTTTGTTGGGTTTTTTCCTAAATTTTTTTGAGTTACAAATTAAAATCATCTGGAGGAATTCTTTATATCTACATTTGTAAAATATGATGAGTATTGAAAGGAGTTGACTTTAGTAAAACCACTGGAAAAATTTAATTATGTAACTGGCTAGGTTTCAAAGATCCTTATTTTATTGTTTTTTTAAAAAGTGCAATATTAAGCAAAGGCCAGACTCTTACAGTCCACTGACTTTTGCGCTGATAATTTGTGGAGGGGATCTACAAACACCCTAAGGATACAGACAATTGTCCTAAAGCTGAGGACTCCAAAAGTTCAGAAATGAATTGAGTTTGAGTTAATGGGTGCTTAAAGAAGAAAAGGACAAAAAAAAAACCCCAATATAGAATGAAGTCGCTCTGGCTCCTGATTTCCATTTTCTTGTCTTTCCCCAGAGCCGTGGGGCCTCTGTCCAGTCAAAGAAAACTCCGTCTGAAGAAGAGTTTGAAACTATTAAACTGATCAGTAATGGTGCTTATGGGTAAGACTTTAGGACTTCGAATTAGAAGAAAATGTTTTTATTGTCCTACCCAGCAAAGGGTTATAGCAAGTTTTGGCACATGTCTGGGTTTTGTTGGGTCCCAAGCATAAAGTAATTTCACTTGGGTCTTACAGAGGTTCCACGCTTGTATCTTCTACATTCTTCTGGGAGATGCCATTTCTTTCATTTATTCAGATTATATATGTAACATATGTGGCTGTTTGTGAGCACTTGAAATGCTAGAAGAAGTGCTAGAATTACACTGGGGTAAATCTACTGTGAGAAGTAATACACAAGAAAGGCTATTAGATTTTATTATCCATTGAAGAATCAAGTATGAATTCAGCCAGTTACAATCTTAACCGCACGCACAAACCTATCCAGGATTTTAAAAGGCAGTTCCTGACTCTTTGCAGTTCATAAATCCTTACCAGTGAGGTCATTAGGCTGTTAGTGAAAAGCAGAGATATTCAGGAGGTCATAACAAGAAAACCTGAGCATGTGCTTGAGTATTTTGTGGAAATGGGTGCTTAGTAAACAACAACAATTCAGTTTTAAAAAATCATATGTGGAAAAAGTGTAAGCATGGGTTTTAGTGAGTGAAGACAGAGTGGAGCATGTTGAAAAGTCATATTATGAGACAAAAAGATTTTAAATCTCTTCAGTCATATTTCTGCACAAACTTTGTAGCTTTGTAAAAAGGAGAGAAAGAGTGGCAGTTTTGCTGTTGGTCACAGGTCTTTATCCTGGGTTTATTTTATAGTCAGTGGCTGGTGAGATACAATACCATGTTAAATGTAATGTACTCCAGAGAAAAGGAAACAATTACTGATTCAATAAGGCAGGCAGACTGGATGAAAATTTTATTTGCAAACTGTATTATTAATGTGCAGGAATCTAATGATCTGCAAATGATAGAAGTGTAAGAGATACTTTACTGAAGGAAATCCCTGGTGACAGTGCTGTGTCAAATTAATTTTATGGAGATTGGAAAGAACTCATGCTGATTCCCTAGTTTTTGGATGACTTTTAAAGCCAAGTTGTTGCTGTAGTGTTGAAAAATAGTTGCTGCTTTGCAATGGTGCTTATGGAAATTTGTGGCATTTGTGCTTGAGATTTCTCCTTGTTTGTCACATTAGCAAAAATGCTGCTTTATTCAAGAAGGCAGAGTAGCTTTGGGAAGGAAGCATCATGGTGTTCCTTCTTTTCTAGGGAAGCTTGGCACTGGGATGGGATTTTATGGAGTCACGGATAAGTCTGTCAGGATACATCCAAAACAGTAACATCGCTGTTTTAAAAACCCCAACAAAACCGCAAAGAGTTCCAAACCTAAAGCCTCAACAAACCAGTTTTTGAACTGAAAATAGCCCTTTTCCTTTCTGTGTGGTTTTGCAGAGCGGTGTATTTGGTGCGGCACAAGACCACCCGCCAGCGCTTTGCCATGAAGAAGATCAACAAACAGAACCTGATCCTGAGAAACCAGATCCAGCAGGCCTTTGTGGAGAGAGATATCCTGACGTTTGCCGAGAACCCCTTTGTGGTCAGCATGTTCTGCTCCTTTGAGACCAAGCGGCACCTGTGCATGGTTATGGAGTATGTGGAAGGTATGGTTGTTGTTATCCACACCTCCAAAGGGGCCTCGGTTGGGCTGGATGTGGGCTGTGAATCCCTGGGGACTGATAGAACACGTTTGCAGTGGAGCTGAGCCTCACACAGGTCAGAAGTCAGCGTGAACTTTCCAGTCTTCATTGGGAAGGAAACCCTCCCTCTCTCCTGTGGGATGGCGTGGCTGGATCCGTAGCACATTTGCTTGACATTTCACTTAGAAAAGGACTTAAGAGACATAAGTCTTCGTTCTTTAGCAGCTTTTATGAAAATAAAGTGCCATTTTATGCTGGGATTGGTTTTTTTCATTGTTTGGCTTGCTTATTCTTTGAAATATAATTTGATTTTACTTTATCGGTATATCTTATTATAAGCAATATCCACTGGTGGATAGGATTAATTTCTTATGCCTGGCTTGTTTGACTGAATGTTTGAGAAATAAGATTATAGTTATTGTATCAGTGCTCTTTCAGATAAATTAGTGGAATGAAATCAGATATATTGACAATAGGAAATTTTAATATTAATTCCTCTTTGCAAGTAGAAATGAAGGTCGACTGAAATGTGTGGCCAGTGTTCCAAGGAAGCTTCAGTCAGGAGTCCACAGATTTATTTTCTTCAAGGCTTCCTTTAGTTTGCAAATGGCATCTGTACAATTCCTGTCCAAGCTTGCCCAACATATATGGATCTCAATTTTCCTGGGATTTTAATATTTGTTTTAAGTTCAAGACAGAGTATAGAGAGATCTTTAGAATTCCTCCTAACAGGGTTGTGAGAGACAGCCTTTAGAAAACTTATTCTAATCTTGTATTGCAGACCCATAGCTGTTCTTTCTTCCTGACATTTGCCATTTCAACGTGCCGTGTGTGCAAATGTTTTCTTTCTAGGAGGTGACTGTGCTACACTTCTCAAGAACATTGGTGCCCTACCCGTTGATATGGCGAGGATGTATTTTGCTGAGACTGTCCTGGCACTGGAGTACCTACACAATTATGGGATTGTTCACCGTGACCTAAAACCTGATAAGTAAGTCTTTGGTCCCTCAGAGGGAGCAGAGCTGGTCCTTCAAGGGCTTTCTGTGTAGGTAACAGGACATGGGGGCAGGAGACAGCATTGGTCTTCAACAGCATCTGACATGTAGGAGGTTTTATGGAGTCTCCTGCTGTGATGTAAAAGCAGATAGGCACTGAGAAAGAGTGGGAAGAATGTCTTCAGGTATTATCCCAGAGCTGTTGCTACACTGGTGATGTTTTGGCAGAAGATGGTCTCACTCCTAGTTGCCTTCTCTGCTCCTTGATATTTGGATGCATGGGAGATTTTTCCAGGTGTTTAATGGGGATGTAACACTGAGATTTCTTAGTATTATCTTGCGTTCTTTTTGTTTTAAATTGCTTTTGAGAAACAATTAAATGAATGTTGTATTATTTTACTTCTCTTTCTTTTAGTCTCCTGATAACTTCAATGGGTCATATTAAACTAACAGACTTTGGACTATCCAAAATCGGGTTAATGAGTCTTACAACTAATCTTTATGAGGGCCACATTGAGAAGGATACCAGGGAATTCCTGGACAAGCAGGTAAGCTGAAAAATTTTATCTGTTGATGTGGGATCAGATGCAGGATTCTGTCATGGGATTGAAGCAGAGTTAGTAGCACTCCTTCTCTGCCTCGAAGCTGTGCTGTGCATTATAAAATGTAAAGTCTCTTGTCGTATTTGTACAGAAATTGACCTTGTTTGTTATTTCAGCTTCTTGTTTTAGAGCCATGCACTTCAGCTCTTAGTTTAGGATGCTGAAAGGATGGCCCAGACAGCAGTGCAGGTGTAAACAGAAGTTGGTTTAGGGATGTAACACAGATTTTGCTGAAGGTTGTTCCACGATCTCCCCCTTCTGGTGCTTAGAAAGTTCATGGCAAGTTTCTATATGTTTCTTGTAATTTTGTCTAATGGCTTAAATATTGATTTTTATCCCCATGATATTTACCAAGGGTAATTTTTCTCCTTAGCCTTCATTTTGCTAAGCTTAACCAGCTAAGTTCTTGCAGCTAACAAGATAGATTTTCCTTTGATGAATGAATAGCTCTTCCATGTAACTCTTTTCTGAGTTGATTTTTTCTGGGCGTAGTTGAAGAAACTGTTCTGGATGCAGGCTCACCAGTGCCTTGTATAATGGGACTAAAAACTGAATTTTTATTTGTGCCAAGTGTTGATTCATAATCATCCTGTGGAGCTGTCTTCCTTTGCTTCTGAGTAAGGATACTTTTTCTAGCAGAACTCTCCTAGGTCATTAGATCATATTCTTGCACTTTACAGTGTTTCTGTTTTTTACAACTACTTTGTTATTTGTTGTTCTTGTTGTTGGATCTAAGCCCCAGGCAACTTAGATCTTCCAAGGTAATTTCCTTAGCCATTGTCCACGCCAGCTGTACCTCCCAAGATTAAGGCTGAAGTGTGTAATCATGCTGTGCTGCTAATTCTGCATCTGTGAAACTAAATTCTGTTAGCGCAGAGATGTGAGAGGTTTGTCAAAACTCAGTTCCTGATAGCTGTAGCTGTGCCAGCAGACATCCATCAAGCTGTCAGACCTAAACACACAGAATATGCATTTTTCCCATATGCTTTCCTGTGCATGCACCAAAGAATAACTTAGCTGACATGTCCACACTAGGAACATTTAATTTTATGTGATGTTATTTCTGTGCAGGTAATGTGTTCTTCAAATATTTCTTGCTCCATGGAAGTAATTCACAGCTTGAAGTGGTTAGTGGCAAAACATTAATAACTTCCTTGTAAACTTCTGAGGGGGGAAAGAAAGAAGGAAAAGAAAAAAAAAGACAAAATAAGCTTTGACATGAATTTGGCAGTTTGTAAATGCATTGCTTTCTTGCATGTTTCTCTTGAGGTCTGTGGGACTCCAGAGTACATTGCACCAGAAGTGATCCTGCGCCAGGGCTATGGGAAGCCTGTGGATTGGTGGGCCATGGGAATTATCCTCTACGAGTTCCTGGTCGGCTGCGTTCCTTTCTTCGGGGACACACCTGAAGAGCTGTTTGGACAAGTGATCAGCGGTAAGCTCTGGCTCTGAAGGAGTTTCAAAATGTGCTTTGGAAATAATTGAGGAGCCACGGTTTAGTCAGGAAGGACTAGGCATAAAGTAATGGGGTTTAATTTTAGTATTTCTAAATTTCTGTCTCAAAGCAGCTTCCATCTGATTTCAGCTATGGAAACTTGTTGTGTTGTTTAACATCTTCCTAAATAGTTCTGTTGTGGTGTAGGAGTCATACAAATCCTTGTGGGATTGAGGGAAAATATTTGGGGATTCTTCTGTTTTGTCTTTTAGCTTAAATGGTGGAGAATATGAAAGGAGTAACCACCAACTGGTCTAATTCAGGCTGATTTTGGTTATTGTTTTTGTAGGTCCAAATGCTAGTCAATTAGTAATTTTGTATAAGTGAAATGAAAGGAAATTCTGAGCAAAAGACATTGAAGTTGTTATCCTCAGTACCTTCACATTTTGTGGTTTTTTTAAACCTGTCTCATGCTTGGAGTTGGACAGACAATTGCTTTGTGTTCACTCCGTGAATATGCCAGTGAAATAATTTCCTATTGGGAATGCTTTCTGAAGCAGTAAATTTTTAACACACTTGGCAAATGTCCTTTGTAAAAAAGCAAATTTCAGCAAAGCACTAAATAAGATGCATGAAATCGTTACCTGTGAATTGTTCTCTCTGTTCCAAGTGTAACGACTGTGGAATGTGCAGGCAGGAGATACAGCCACAGTATTGTCACTGTCTTTGTTTATGGATTGTCATGGAAGTCCCATTTCATACTTTATTAATAGAGTCCTTAAAGCTTTCTTTTTGTCTCCACAAGCACTGCTTGGATTGACAGCAGCTTTAGCTGATGCTGAATTTTATGCATTTTGAAAAATGTCAATGCTTGAATTATATTAAGCTGCTGAATTCAAGGTATTTATGCTTCTGGGGCAGTTCTCAGCGCTGCACTTTGAGGTATAGGAGTGCAAATGATTATTCAAATCAGTTGGGAAGCTGGTAGAAAATGTCAAGTCTCTTTTTGTCCCCAGATGAGATTGCCTGGCCAGAAGGAGATGATGCACTGCCACCAGATGCCCAGGACCTAATTTCTAAGCTTCTCCGCCAAAGTCCTCTGGAAAGAATGGGAACAGGTAAGAACCTTGTGCACGGGAAAGCACTGCCCAAAAGCAGGCCATGAAGCTACCTTGCCTGTGATGCACACCCATTTGTGTTGAGGAATGCTCATCTAGAGCTGGGGAGCAGTTTATTCTGAATTCAGTGTGGTGGAGCTCTGGGAATTAGTGTCAAATGTCCACGAGCCAGGCAGATTTTACTGTCTTGTCTGGGAAACAGGAAAGGGGCACTGTCAGCTTGGCAGCATAACTTCTCTGATTTATGCTGTTCCATTATAGGCTTGAGGGTTGTGTCTCCATTTGAACAGTGTATAATCAGATTTCTTTGAAGTTTTTTTTTGAGTAGGAGCTTAATCCTTGCCCTGGATGTGAATTCCTGGGTGTAATAAAATAAATGAAAACTTTCCCATTCCTAGAGGCCTGTAGTGTAGAATTCTCCAAACATGCAGCAAAGTCTGATAATCTTTTTGGCAAAGTCAGATATATATGTCAGTCTTTCTGTATTATAATGTCAGATTTAAAGTTTTACAAGCCAACACTTCTCATTTCCTCATAGTAAATAATTGTAGATAATCTCTAGCTACACTCTTGTCTTAAAGTAATTTCTGCAACACTGTGGCTTCACATGACAGCTCATCTTTCATTGATTTGATTAGTTTAATTTAATTTGGGATTTTCTGTTCAAAACTACACTTCAAGGAGAAAAAAAAGCTTTGAGTTAAATATATAAGAGTTCCAAAAGGCACATGTATTCAGCAGACTTAGCACATGTGCACACAAGGGTGCTGAATAGATCATGAATTAATGATGATATCAGATGGTTTTCACATGTTCTTCTCTGCTTAAAATCCATGTACTTGAAAGATGTTGCTGTCATGGAAAAGATGTAGAGGCTCTAGCCTCATAAAATGAGTCGATGGACTGATTTTTCTTGATTTCTTATATACCTGTGGTGCTGAGACTGCTCTTTCACTTGGCATGTTGTAATGCCACTGGCACTCAGCAAACCTTTTATCTCTTTTCCTCTGCTCTTTTCTAAAAAGACAGTAGCATCTGCTATGAATATTAATTTCATTTGAAAAAGATGCATGAACTGGTAGACAGATAGTCTTTACTTTTTCCTTCTGGGTACCCAAGCTTCTGAGCTTAATAACAATAGATACTAATTCAGGAAGATAGGTGAGCTGTGCCTTGTTCTAGGCACATGAATGAGTTTATTCACAACAGTGGAGTTGTGAGTTGTCACTCACATTCTAAGTGCCTCTCAGAGTTTGCTCTCTTTATTCAGTTATGAACAAGATGGTGTTTGGAGTTTGAAAATTTTAAGTTGTTCATTTTAATCTTGCAACTCGCTGTGGAATGCAGCAGTAGGTGCTGCATTCCAGCATCTGTGTTGTTGCTAAACAAATAGAGGAGGTGGGAAGGAGGAAATCTTGTTCAGGTTTTATCCTGCATGACCACTTTGGTAAAAAGATAAGTTGTTTCTCAAAATTCCTGGAAAATGTTGACTTAAAAGTACTCGAGTACATTCTCTTAGGCTCTTGATATTTTTAAGGGTGGGTTTTTTTTTGTGCTATGCAATTGCTGAAAGAAATACTCTGCAATAAAAGGTGCTTATTTCAGGTAGTGCCTTTGAAGTGAAGCAGCATCGGTTCTTTAAAGATTTGGACTGGAATGGATTACTCCGGCAGAAAGCTGAATTCATCCCACAGCTGGAATCTGAGGATGACACAAGCTATTTTGACAGTAAGACTCAAGACTTGGCCTAAATGGCATCATATTTCTTGTGCGTTTTTCATTTTTGAAATTGTTAGAGATAAGTCATTTTAGAAATTGAATAAAACTCTTGGTGGAAATTGCTTTAAAAAGTTTCTGTTGAATGCCAAATGAGGTTTCTTTGAAGGCAAATACATTTTAAATGAAAAAATGTTGCTGCTGGAGTCAGTTGTCCTTTCGCTGGTGCCTGTGGTCCTGCCAGCCATGGGCCTGCAGTGAGAGGTGCTGCCATTGTCATGCTGGGTTCATTAAACTTCTTCCAAAGCATTTGGTAAATCCAAATTCCTTGAGTTTTTGAGCAATATGATCTTTCCCTAGTGACTGTTTTCAGCCAATAAATGTTTTTTTTTTTAAAACCCAAAACAAACCCTAGACCTTGAAGACAAGTATGCGGGGAAAATTCTTAAGAGATTTGAAGTAATTTGAATTATTTTCACTGCAAGTGTATCACTTCATTTTAGTATTACTAACTCTAATGAGATATGAAGTGTCTGTCTGGTGTGTATAAATGTCTGGGAACTGCCATGGTATCAGTGCTATGTAAGATTCCTGTTATTTCAAGATAAGCACCAGACAGAGTCAGTGCTCTTGGGAGAGAAAGGAGGAGCGTCACAGGAGGGATGGAGAGATCTGTTCCCAGAGCCTCTGCCTCTCTGACTTTTCTCATTTGACTCAGGGAGCTGAGCAGGTGGAAAGGACTTGGTCAGGGTGGGGTGTTTCCCCCTCTCCAGAGGAAAGATATGGGATACTGGCTGGTTCAGTTCCCTGAGATGTAGAAATTTCTGCTCTAAATCAGTGGAGTTTCTCCCATCTTGGGGCCATGGGACCAGTTGAATCTGTGGGAAGCACATTTTTGCTCTGCTCCTGTGCTTTGCTGAGAGTGAAAGGAGAGAGAGAGCAGCTGCCTCCAGCCCCTTGGCTCTCCTGCTGAACAAGCAGTGATTCCATTTAGATAGTGCTCCTCCAGTTTGAGGAAGGGGCTTTTAGGCTGGGGCTTGTTTGGAGAGATAGGACTGGGAGAGGGAGATGGATTGAGAGATCTCTGTGTGGTTGCTGCAGAGAGCAGTTGGAGTCAAGCTGGGCAGAGGTGGGGTTTCTACGTGTACTGAGGTTGTACTGGTACAACCTCACAGAGACACTGATGTGGTGGGGTGTTCTCACCACTAACTGGGCTTGCAGGATGTGGAAACTTTGGTCACTGGGTTGGGTCAGCGACTGGCAGAGGCCCAGTGCAGCAGCCACGGGCAGGTCCTGGTGGATCAAAGCAAAACCACTGGGTCTGTCAAGTCAGAACGATGGGAAACTCTGGCACGCTCGGTGTCAGAGTGAGCTTGATGCAAGCCCTTTATAAAGGCTGGAATTCTCACGTCAGGAAATATCTCACGCAGATCCTGATAGGAGTTGGCGTTGCTGTTATAAACCCTAATGCAGAAAATGTTAGAATTTATAGAAGTAGCTTTCTGCCTGATGTGGTGCAGCAAATTTGGCTCAGTGTAGTTATCAGCTTTCTGTAGCCAAACTTATTAGTGCCCACCCCACAAAATCCAGTGTGGCTGGCTTAGAAATCCAGTTCTGCAAATCTCAAAGCACGAAATCTCTTTGGAAGAAGTTTTTGCATTAAAAATAGCTTTGCATATTGGCTGCTTGCCCATTTTCTTTCACAAAATCTAATCCTTTTCCTAGTTGCAGGAGGGAAAAGAGGAGATTTTCTTTTGGGGTAAATATTTTTATTTTTTTAAGTAGGCTTGTATGTATGTATGCAGGACAGACTTTGTACTATCAAGAAGCTGTTTATTGGAAAGTCAGACAGTGAATTGTTTCCGTGTTTCCTTCCACATGATTGTTTGCTGTAGGGAAGAAATATCCTTACCATGAAGGGTCTGCAGGATTAGACACCTTTTAAGTATCAGCTGCTTCCAGAATGGAATACAGCTGACAGGATAAGATAAATTAAGTGCCAAGGAGATATTCTTCACTGGCAATTGCACGGGATGAGCAAAAACCGGCTGGGTATGTTTCAGTGTTAAGGGAAGCAGCCCTGCATGGAGTATCAACATCCCAAGTTCTTTAAGCAGACCAGTAGCAGTGCTTGAGGTGTGAGTTACCAGCACTCCCCACACTGATGCAAGTGCCATGTCCTGTTCCCAGCCCGTTCAGAGCGGTACCAGCACCTGGACTCAGAAGAAGAGGAGGACACCAATGACGATGATCACGTGGAAATTCGGCAGTTTTCCTCGTGCTCGCCCAGGTTCAGCAAGGTAGGGACATGCTAACTTGTTGAAAGAAAATAAACTAGAGAGAACCACGGTTTCTTTGCTTCATGTGGGGCAGATTTGAATCATGTGCGTGCTCTGTGGGATCTTCATGGTGTGAAGTATTCCCTGAGGAAAGAAAACACTGCAGGAGTTGTTTATTCTGTGGTAGTTTGTGGCCTGTTAGAAGGTGAGTACCAGAATAATTGGAGAATGGCATTTTCTATTTCTTTATGTTTCCCCAATACACAGGGCATTGTGTAGGTCTCTTCTGCATCTGATACTCTTTGATGTTTTCACTAATGATCTGGATGCTGGGATAGGGAGAATCCAAAACTTACTTGCTTTGAGTGGTGTAGTTCTGAAAGGACCTTCCATAGGTGACAAGATGGTTTTGGGATGAAAATGGGCTCTGACATTTGGAATAAGGATCTAAAAGCAAAGGGTTAAGAGCATCAGTGAAGTTTACATCTTAAATGTAAACAAATACAACCTGAAGAGCCAAAGGCAAGGTGACAATTTCAAAGAGAAGGGTCTTGGCATGCAGTCCTTCATGAGTTAGATGTGCCAAATTATTGAAGCAATAATTTTCCCTACTGGGCTTACCAGGAGGAAGGCCATTGCTGGAATATTCTGGTCTGTACTTGGCGATGCTCTTGAAAATGGACATGGTAAAAGCAAGTCTAGAGGAAAGTGGCAAGAATGACCCGAGTTCTACAAAACATAAAACCTCTGGTGTTTTCAAATACATAACTAGAAGGAAAGGACTATTCTGGTCTTACAGATAAAATTTAATGTTTGGGAGGGACAGAGGGGATAAGAAATGCTGTTTTGAGGCAGCCTCTTTATGAATTGTATTTCCCTCTTAGTGGGACAGGAATAGGAATTTTAGTTAGAAGCTCTGAAAGGTGTTTTGGTTTTCCACAACAGTTCCTCCAGTTTTCCACTGCTGAAGTCAGTTTTTAAGGACCAGTTTGTTCTTTGTCCTCAGCCAGGCTACATTGGTTTAAATAACAGTTACTCTTAATTTTATGGGGTAGCTCCTGATTTGCATCACTAAAAGTATGTTGAAAATTGGACCTGAGGATTAGTTGGTGTTTTGAAAAAGTTCTCATGAGTATGTAAGAGTTTCTTTTCTCTGCCTTTTCTCACCATGAGTATTACTCATTAGTCAGACTGAAGCTTTTCTTTGGGGTTCGATGTTTTTGCCACAAAGAGAGAAAGTTCACTTTTAATGAATTTATTTTAAGACCTGAAAAATTATACAGCATTTGTAATGTGGGAGGCATAAAAGGCTCATTATATTTTGAAATTCTTGTCTGACAATTCAGCCATATGATTTATTAATAGTTATCTTGTTGATGCTCTGAATTTTTAATAACATTATTTTCATTAATCTCTTCTTATGTAAATTAGGTCCACAGTCAAGTGTAGTTTTAAAAGGATGGATTTTTTTGCTTAATCATTTAATTATTTAAAGACGGCTGTAAAACCAAGAAAGGCACTTTCATTAAGCTGTCAGCATTATAGTAGATTCCTTGAGGAGGGCAGGACTTTTTTGTTCTGAAATAAGCTTGGGGCAATGCTGATAGACCGATGATAATGAAATGGGGTCATGAGCATGATGCCTATCACTGAAGTGAATTTGTATAGTAAGATTTCAAGATCCAGATGCCAGCCCTCAAGAGTTGTGCTGCTGTCTTTAGCAATAGCTCCTCTTAGATTTGAGAATTGTTAAAACAAAAAAATCAAAAAAGTTTGTCAGTATTTCTGTTGTGTTTTCAAAATAGAGACATTGGGTGCTGTTGTAGAAAAGCATTTCAGTGTTTCTGAAGCTGGGCCTTTTTCCTTTCCTCCCTGGCACACACCTTGAGCATCTCACATCTGTACTGTGTTACTTGCTCAAAGAACATGACCAAATTCACACTTTCGGGGGGAAATTTCAAGAGGAGCTTTTTCCCCTTGCTCAGAAAAGGCCCCGTGGGTTGGTTTTCCCTGCACAGAAGGATCTCTTGCTGCACGCAGGTGTACAGCAGCATGGAACGACTTTCCATCCACGAGGAGAGGAAGACTCCGCCACCAACCAAGCGGAGCCTGAGTGAGGAGAAGGATGATCGGCTGGACAGCCTGGGGGGCTTGAAGGGCCGGGACCGCAGCTGGGTCATTGGGTCTCCTGAAATGTGAGTTCTGTGCCACTGAGTCTTCTGTGTCCTCATAGCAGCTAAGAAATACCGGCCAAAACTTTGTATGACCCACAGCGTTAGGTGAGGAGAGCTTTGTGTGTTTATTTCCCCAGGAGAAGCCTGGATGGCTAAAAGTGAATGCGTAGAAGCTTGAGTCCTTAAATGTATCTAGTTAAGTACTAACATATTCTAAATCTGTGGCAAATACTTTTAATGAATTTAAAGGTATTCTAACCTTAAGGGCAGATTTCTTATGTTACATCAGAGATGTACCCACATCGGTTTTTTTCTTAAATTAATGCAAATTCTGGTGTTGCCAGACTTTGACCTTTTGTTACAAAGTAGAGAAATCATTAGGAAAGTTCAAAGTTTCAAAAGTTCAGAATATGCCCAAAAAATCTTGTGCTCTAATAAAAAATGTCAGTAAAATATATGAATACCCAGAATTTGGATACCTGCCATGTTCCTGGCATTACTGAAAACTTACCTTATAAAAGGGATGTCTCTCATTTTGTGCAACCCCTGTAAAACTTTTACACTAATGTTCAGCTTTAGAAAGAGCATAAAATGTAGCTCTGACCTAGTCTGTATGACTCCCTTAAAAATGTTTTACATATTGCACTCATAACTGAGATACACTTCATTTAGCATTAGGCCTTCCTGGTTTCTAATTTAGAACCACTGCAAAAGAAAAATTAATCTAATTCCAAAAGGAACATGGAGGACGATTTGCATTCTTCAATTGTGATTTAAAAAAAAAAAATTAAATTAATATCCTGTTCATGGTACAATATTTTTCTTTGAGTTTACCCCTTCCTTTCCTAGAAGCTTAACAACTGGAAATCTAAACTCAGGCGATGCCCCGAGCCTTTTTCGCTGTTTTAACTCCCAGCGCTGTAGCTTGGCCACCAAGCTTCACCTTCAGCTGGCTTCAGGCGCGTGGGTTGGGCGCGCTCCCTGCTTTCCCCCTTGCCAGGTGCTCAACCCCTGACTCAGCCGCCCTCTGTTCTGCCCCCCAGCCTGCGCAAGCGCCTGTCCATGTCCGAGTCCTCGCACACGGAGAGCGACTCCAGCCCGCCGCTGACCGTGCGCCGCCGCTGCTCGGGGCTGCTGGACATGCCGCGCTTCGCCATCTCGGCCGAGGACGAGGGGGCCACCCTCAAACGGCCCCAGCCCGAGGGGATGCTCCTGTCCACGGTGCAGGCGCGGGAGGGGCTGCCCGTGCCCATCCCAGAGCAGCCCGTGGAGCACGAGCTGCAGCTGGAGGAGGACGCTGGAGCCACCACGCCCTCCACGGCCACCGGCAGCGCCTCGACGCTGGCAGGTAGGTGCTTGGTGTGGAGGTGTCCTGGTCCCCAAGGAGGCTGTTTTACCTGGCAGAGATTAACTCTGTAAAACTGGCTCTGGGTCGGTCAGGGGATGTGACTGCCTCGTGCTAAGTAGATGTTTTTAGTGTAGTTTTTGTGGATGTGCTTGCCTTTGAAATGATGCCAGTGGTTTCATCTCCTCAAAATTGCGTCTTAGATTTCAGTCCTGTCACTTCAAATTGATTTAGGTCTTCTCATGCTTGAGATTCATATGATCTATGCCTACTTACAACCACTGGGTGCCTACCTGAGACAGCATTAATTTAAGCAGTAATCAGAACAGATCACTGCTGAGTTGGAGCTGGAGAACGTGGGTGTCAGGCATACCAAGAGATAGATCCCTGCTTCCTGTGGTTGTCCTCATCCCAAGGGTCTAGAGAGGCTTGAAATATGCTGGGAAAGTGAGGCTTGTGTCAGGGACACACTATTTTAGCAGCCAAATATGCCAAAAGTCATCCAGTCTTAGAAAAGTGCAGCCTAAATTCTTAGAAGTCAGTGTTTGATTTCTCAGCAACTTTGACTGTCCTGGGGCTTTTCTCCAGCTCTGAGCTGAGCTGAACCTTCCTGTGTTGGTGCCCTGGGCTGCTGCAGTGCAGGACTGAGCTCTGGGTGCTGAAGTGTTCCCAGCTCTTGCCCCTTTCAGGGCATTGGGAAGACAAGGGGGTGAAGCTGCCTGTTCCTGAGAACAGAGGAGGCCAGAGCTGGGAACTGCTGGGAAGTAGTAAGGAGGGGGGGGAAAAAGGAAGTTTGGAACAATGGAAGAAAGGGGGGAAGTTGGAATGAACATTGGCAAAAGAAAATTTGAGAAAGAAGGAATAATTAGGGGAAGGACTAGATTGTACGGTTGAATAACAAGGACTAACTGGGTAAGAAAATAAGGAACAAGTTGCTGGGAGAAACTGGGAGCAAGCAGGCAAAGCAATTGTGCTGCATTGAGAGTGGAGAGGAAAGGGGCACTGAGGAAGTGGTCAGAATGGCAGCTAGAATGGACAAGGGGGAGGGCACTGGGCAGATGTGATGGGGGACTGATAGCAGAAGGTGGTAATGCCCTAGAATAAATTTGCTTCCAGAGTTAAGCCCAAGATTCCCATATCTTATTATTCTTCAATTCAGTCTGTGAAATTCCTTCAAAATTGCCCCATTACCCTAATTGCCCATGCTCCCTGAAGAGGCCTGGTGCTGCCATCAGGTAAAGAAGAGGTGCAAGAGTGAAGGAAGGAAACTGCCTCCTGCTTGCTTGGCATAGGTGCCACAAGTGAAACTGTGGCATGCTAAGAGCCTAGAAACATGCTATTAAAAATGGCAAGAACACTTCCGTTGCTAATTCGAGTATCTGCAATGTGAGATTGGCAAAACTAAAGTTCTCCTGGGCAGCCTGCTCCCCTGAGCTCAATACATTAGAGCAGTCTTTGATGTAGTGCATGGAATCCAGGGATACCAGTGCTTTGGTGTCCCCAAGTCAGAGACTTGAAAGGAGTTTAATTCCTGTCACTGTCTCAGAGTGCTCCTCTAATTTATGTGGCACCTTTTCCCATGCAACCTCCGAATCTTGGTTCCTCATTGTCTGGGAGCCTGATTTGAAACTCTGTGGCTCTTAAATGTTGACCAAGCATCTATCTGGTCCTGAGGTCTATGGGAACGGTGCTTTGAATTTTTATTTTCATGATACTTCCTGCTTCACTTAGTATGCAGAGCAGTGCTGCCCACTTAAATAATGATGATCAATGTTTTGTTCTGTCCTCTTTGTTCAAAATGTGGCCCTTAGGCTTTATTTATTGCATGCTGCTTAAAATTTGCTTCTGAAGACAGAATGATTAATTTCCCTTGTGGAGTTGCTGTGATGCTCGCCACTTTCATTTCTAAGCACCTTGTAAATTCTAATTACTGTATTTTCACAGTGCCCCTTTAAGGTATCACACTGGGGACTGAGGCACCAGCCTTGAGTACAGGACCCTCAACCCCCAGCATCTGCTGTTGTTACATGCCCATGGTCTGATCTTCAAGATTACTTTGCATTTCATATATAATTATAGCAAGTTAAGTAATTCCAGACTGAATTGCAATGGTGCACAGGAGGGGGCAAATTAAGGTGGTTGTCTTTGCAATCCACATTTTTACTTTCCCTGACTTCAGTACCTTAGTATTCTCTTAAAGTGGATTTTTTATGTGCAACTCCAGTAGAACCTGGCTCTTCTATTACAGGCAGTTTTAACTTAAAGATTGACAGTTCTTGCTGGCTGTAAAAATGCAGCACTTTCTATAAACCTGTTTTCTTCTGTGAACGATCCCATTGAAATGGTGCGCAGAAGTGTACCTCGGTTTTAGGATTCATGGAACTGCCACTGAGCAATGTGATTTCATTAGCGAGCTTTTCCACAGAATTGAAGCTGCTAATTTTCTGTGTTTGGAATAACACCATTTCTGTAAATAAAAATTCAAGCCCTGGGGTTTCTTCTTAGGAAAATTTACTCTTGGACTTCATGTAAACATGACTTTGATTTAATGTATTTTGCCTGTAGGGGAATAGACTGTTAGGAATTCCCTGTGGTTCTAATCTGTTTTAATTTAAACTGTAGCTGGGAGCACTGCAGATTTCTCTGATCCACGAGCTCGCAGTAATAGCAATGAAGGCCCAGACTTTACCACTCCAAAAGCCATCAGCGATTTGGCAGTGCGGCGGGCACGACACAGGTTGCTCTCTGGGGAATCAGGGGAGAAACGTACCTCGAGACCTGTCAATAAAGTGATTAAATCAGCATCTGCTACTGCCTTGTCTCTCCTGATTCCCTCAGGTAAGAAATGCCTTGAGTGAGGCATTGTCAGAATCTGCAAGCTCTAAACTAAAGGTCTGCAGACAGATCCTCCCCCTTGGCTCTCCTGGAATAATGCCTTGGCTGGCAGGAGGGGAGAGAGAGCTAACTTTTACAGTGGGTTTAATATTTCCTGCTCGCAGCTTCATGAGCACCGCTGTGCCACAGACAGGAGCGTTGTGCGTGTGGTCTGACTGCAGCTTCTGCAAATGGCAGCTGGGCCTTGTTCTCCCCCTGATTTTGTTTAAATTGACTCCTAGCTGGTCTCTAGACAATGGTGCAGCAAGGAGATATAGAGACACAGAATGATTTTAATCCTCAAGGTGCTGTTTTTCGGGGTCACGTGCTAACTACAGCCCTGTTTGGGAATGAAATGTGTTGGGTGCATTTATGCACGGGAAAATTTCAGAAACTCCAGATAACTTGGTTGAGATGGAGTGCTCAAGAACTGGACAGTGTATGTAGCTGACTAAGTCAATGCTGAACTGCTCATCTTGTTGGCCCAGCTCTGCCTACGAGAAAAACTTTTACAATTTACAGACCTTTACAATTCCCAATGCCAGGTGATAACTCCTAGAGAGCAGCTCAGTCCTACTGAGCTGTAACAGACTGGTTCAGCAGAAGGAGTTTCTCCCCATAGGGATTGTGTTCCTTTCCAGAGGATGAGACCATGCTGTATTTCCAGGGCTGTGCCTGTTCCTGCCTAGATGGGAGCAGGGAATGCAGCTGGGCCATGAGCAATGCCCACCTGTTCCTCCCAGCCGTGAGCTGGAGGCAGGAATGCACCTGCTCTTGGCAGCCTCGTGGTGATGCACATCACATTTCTTGTGCTTTGGGCGTTGGTTGTTTTTTGAACTGCAAACTCCCTCATGGAAACCTCTAAAATGTGTATTTAATCACCCAGCAAAGGTTTCTCCAGGGCTGCTCTCATCTGCCAGGTAAATATGTGCTGGGCGATTCAGCAGGTGTTAATGGATTAGGGATTACCTTCTACAGCTGCATTTAGTATTCCTGCTCTTTGGGTTTATTTTACTGATGTTGACCAGCTTCACTTTAAAATGAGAGTTCTGTATTTGCTTTGTACTTTAAAAAGTGGATGTTGTTCCACCAGCGAGCAGAATCAGGTAGTTTATCTGACAGCCCAGCCCATGGCTGTTCATTTGGGAAACTCACTCAAAAGTACACTTGTGATGGTGCTTTTCAGTAGCGAAGTCCCTGCGGTAGGTATTATTTTAGGGTTCAATATTTTTGCCCCTGTGAATTTAAAACATTACTAAAACTGCCTAGATGTAGTAGTTGTCTGATCACCTCATTCCTTTTGTGTTAATACTAACTGATTTGGATTTATCTCAGCACCAGTGTGTAACTTGCACCAAGATATAGAGACATCTGCTCTTTTGGAGGAGGATAATACATGATAACCTGGAAATGGGGTGTTGTAGCATTGTGCCTAGAGCAAATGGTTGTGGATGGGTTGTAAATCCTGGAAAGAGAAGTTGAAAACGCTGTGACCCAACCATAATCCTGCGTGAGCATTGCACTAAATGTACACCTCTAAATGTGCCTTTTTAGAAAACTCTGCTATTTATATTACAAAGCATGAATTAGTTGAAGCTGCAGACAGACCCAGCTCTGGTGAAGGCCACCAGCTTTAAGACCTTTGGAAGATACGGTTTCGTAGCTGTTCTCTAACAAGAATTTTCTCTCTCTCGGAGGCCTGTTTTCCTAATTTTTGCCCACCTTTGTGTCATCACTGTAGATCACCACACGTGTTCTCCATTGGCCAGTCCAATGTCACCTCATTCTCTCTCCTCCAACCCATCTTCGAGGGACTCCTCACCCAGCCGCGACTTTTCTCCTGCTATCGCAAACCTGAAACCACCAATCATCATCCATCGGGCTGGCAAGAAATACGGTTTCACTCTGCGCGCCATTCGCGTCTATATGGGTGACAGTGATATCTACACTGTGCATCACATGGTCTGGGTAGGTCTCTGCTTCTCTGCAAAGAGCACCCTCGGGGCCACAAATGCATCTAGCCAGGGCTATGGGGTTTAGCTTTAGAAATTGGTGACACCCAAAGGTGTATTTTTGGGGTGGGGGGAAGCCTTTATAAATGAATGAATAGATAAATAAATAACAGCACCTTGGGTTTTTCTGTAGTTTTCAAGCCCGTCACAGAACCACAGCAACTTTTCTTTCTTTCTTTTTTTCCTGGTTACATGAATCCACCTTCTTTCACCTGCAGCACATCCTTTAAAGCATGTTTCTGTGTACATACCCTCTTTCTCTTTATTGGGGTTATTGCATGAGGGCCCATTATAGCTAATTTATTCAGACTTGTGTTAGTGATTATAACCTGCTTCTGATCAGTTCGGTCTGCTGGGGTTTTCCAAGCAGTCACTTGGAATTGATTACAAGCCTTAAAACATCACTGCTGCTATGCTGATTGCCATGGGATTTAGCTCTTGGCTTAGTTGTGAGCTGTGCTAAAAGGTCTGGTTTCCCTGTTTGTATCGCTTCCTTCCCACTACTGCTGGTACTTGATCTCTGCGTTTCTTTTGTGTTAGTGTAGATGACTTCTAGGAATGATCCATTCCCTGAAGCAGTGTTGTTAGGATTGTGCAGATAGGGAGAATGCAGTCAGGGTAAAG
Organism: Regulus satrapa; assembly: GCA_013396955.1. Taxonomy (NCBI): domain Eukaryota; kingdom Metazoa; phylum Chordata; class Aves; order Passeriformes; family Regulidae; genus Regulus; species Regulus satrapa. Next base: position 680,438 of record VWZN01003117.1, read on the forward strand.
GTAATTCATTTTTTTCCTTGCACTTCTGTGTTCATTAGATAATGCGGACTTTGCATGCTTTGGTCCTTATTTAGCATTTATTCTGAGAGAAGTAATCTGAAACTGAATTTTTGCCTTGCCCCTCTCTTGCTTTTCTTGAACAATGCTGAGTTTACCAAGATGCTAATTTGGAATCTTTCCTGGCTAGAGGGAGAGATGTGCATTGCCCTGCACACCTGTCTCCTCATGGTGAAGGAGGCTTGCATTCCTGACCAGAGACAGGCAATGTGTTCACAGGGGAAAAGTCTGTGTCTTTTAGGTTAATAAAGGGTGGAAAGTGGAAAAATAAAATCTGGGATGAGATACTATACAGGCACCTTAAACACGTGGCAGAGTCTTCTTAAAAGTCTGCTGGCCACCTTGGGTTTCAGCATGTACATGGAAGGAAGCTGGATTTGGGGTGACAAAGAAATTGAAAATGACTGAATGTTTGTCTGGAAATCAAGAGCATCTGGGTAGCATTCCCGAGTGCTGTAAATTTTTTGGAAGTGCGTTAAGCCTTTTGCTTTGGGAAGAGCTGGTCTCTTGATCAGCTTAACCATCCTGGCTGCCTCGGATCGGGATAAGACTGGTGGGATGCTGGGGAGGAGTGGAAGAGCACAGGGTTTTGCCTGTGCCAGGGGTGATTCCTTTCACCCTGCTCTGGAGCGGGCGATGCTGGCCGTGGCAGGAAATGACACAGATGGGTTTTGAGTCCCGTCTGGGCCAGTGCTCTTGCACATTCCCCTTCTCAAGCCAAGTCACCCCTTGTTGTTGGCAGCACGTGGAGGAAGGGGGTCCGGCGAACGAAGCGGGCCTGCGGGAAGGGGATCTGATCACCCACGTCAACGGCGAGCCGGTCCACGGGCTGGTGCACACCGAAGTGGTGGAGCTGATTCTGAAGGTAGGAAAACACCAGCAGCTTGTTTAAAATGCATGTAGTTGGCATTGTCTGAAATGCAACTGTGTACACAGCACCTGGTGGTATTTAAGAGCAGCTTTGTACTGGTTGGTGTTGATATTATCCAGTTAAATGACTCGTGTTTGATACCTCTCTGAGCAGAATCTGTTTACAGAAAAAAAAGACCCCCCAAAGTTATGGACTGTTCCAAGAGACAGAAGTCTTTGGGATTGCAAATAGAGGAGCAGTCAGGATTAGTATTTTTTTAACATGAGTGAGACAAGCCATGCTCTCTGTTGCAGATTTATCATGATAGATGCCTGATATGCTCACATCTGCCATCAGCCAGAGCGCTGGGAATAGGATTGGTGACAGAATATCACTTTGTTCAAGTTTCCAAGTATTACAAGTATTAAATTGAGTCATTTGGGATCTCAATGGGACAGGTCAGATGCTGTGTTCTGCCTGCTCTGGGAAGCTTTACCTGCCAGCTGGGGTCTGAGCTAATCATTTGTGAAAGCCTGACTAACAAGAGCTCTCTCTTGGCAATTCCTTAATAAATGATATGTGGAAATGCTGAGGGGAAAAATGGAGTTTGACAAAAGATTACAAAATGGCAGGCAGCAATAAACTAGCAGCCTATCTGCTTTGCCTGAAGATCTGCCTCAAATAACCATGTTTTAAGCAATGTCTCTTTGTCTTGTGTCTCACAGAGTGGAAATAAAGTGTCCATCTCCACCACACCATTTGAGAACACATCCATCAAAGTTGGTCCAGCTCGAAAAGCCAGCTACAAATCCAAGATGGCTCGTAGGAACAAGAAGAGCAAAACAAAGGATGGTCAGGAAAGGTTTGTTTTGATGTTTCTCTGTTAAAATTAAAGGGTAACATAGATAATGTTTAGACCTTTATTTAGATGTTATCTTTAATTAACGAGATCTTTAGAGAAATCTTGTCAAATCCATTTGCAGATAACGTATATCAGCTGGTATGTCCTTTAGTTATTTTCTTCTTTTTTTTTTTCTTTTTCTTCCTTTCTTTTACTGTGACACAAAATTGACTGAAATATGCTGGTAAAGGTAAAAAAAATCATTTGAGTTTGTAAACACCTTTTGAATGCTCTTCCCCAGTAAGAAGAAGAGTTCTCTGTTGAGGAAGATCACTAAACAAGCATCGTTGCTTCACACCAGCCGCAGTTTATCATCCCTGAACCGGTCTCTGTCATCTGGAGAAAGTGTGCCTGGCTCTCCAACTCACAACCTGTCTCCTCGCTCACCAACCCAGAGCTACAGATCCACTCCAGAGTCTGTACACTCAGGTAAAAAAAGGGAACATGAAAGAAAACAAAACTAAGTCAAAAAAACCCAGTCAAACAAGATAAGAAAATATTGGTGACTTTTTGCTGATTGATTAATTTTGGAAATAAAATACACAGCAGCAGGTAGTAGCCCTCTTTGTGAAGTAAATGACAGCAGAGATGTCAATTATCTTAAGGATGGATGTGTTCTTGTTGATTGATTCATTTAAAAATGAAAATCCATACATCCTTTCAAGAATGCACTTGCTGTACTACAGCATCCTTCCACTTTGATGAAAATGTGTGTTGCAAGTTGCAATCTTTTCAGAGCAGTTTGACACATTTTCTGTGCTCAGAGAAAAGAAATCAAAACAGTGTGGCAAAGTCATATTTGAAAATTGAATCAGCTGCTGGAATAAAGAGATTTGCATCTGGAGAATAGCAATGAAACACGTGGTTTGTCTGATCAAAGGGGGTTTTTTTTTCCAGAAAAGTATTCTCATAGCTGAGTGTTTCTTACTGTGCTCTGGCGTTGGGTTCTTATGTGAATTTCCATCAGAAGCCTGGCAATGTTGCCTTCAATATTACTGCTGTGCTTTGGAGTAACATGGCATTGTGTCTTGACTTATTTTCAATAACTTGTTTTAATATGTATTAATCTCCTTGGTATTTTTTTCTTTGTTCTCTCTTTTTTTTCTTTTAAGTTGGTGGCAATTCCTCCCAGAGCAGCTCTCCCAGTTCCAGTGTCCCCAATTCTCCAGCCAGCTCTGGACACATCCGACCCAGCTCTCTGCATGGCCTAGCACCAAAGCTCCAGAGGCAGTACAGGTCTCCAAGGCGTAAATCTGCAGGAAACATCCCTCTGTCCCCCCTGGCTCACACTCCATCGCCCACCCCACAGTCCACGTCACCGCAGCGCTCCCCATCTCCTTTGCCAGGACACTCAGTTGGCAGCTCCAGTATTATCCAGTCTTTCCCAGTAAAACTACACTCCTCTCCACCGCTGGTGAGACAAATTTCTCGCCCCAAGAGTGCCGAGCCCCCTCGGTCTCCTTTGCTGAAGAGGGTGCAGTCAGCAGAGAAACTGGCCGCCTCTCTGTCCTCCTCTGAGAAGAAGCTGGGCTCCTCACGGAAGCATAGCTTGGACATCTCTCACTCAGAGTTCAAGAAGGAGATGTTACAGCGGGATCCCAGCCTCCAGAGCTTACAGGAGTCTGCCAACGAGACGTCGGGCGGCAAACTTGGGCTGGCAGAGAAAGGGATGCTGCAGAAGCCGGGCTCGCGGAAGCTGGGTGCCATTCGGCAGGACAGGGTGGAGAGGAGGGAGTCTCTGCAAAAGCAGGAGGCCATAAGGGAAGTAGATTCTTCTGAAGATGAAACAGATGATGGTTCGGAAGATAGTCAGGATGGGAGAAGGCTGGACAAGCCCCGTGGCAGTGGAGACCAAGGCTCAGATTCTTTTAATGAGGATAATAAGCTTTCATCTAAATTGGAAAGCAAGGATAGCATGGAAGATGATGCCTTTTTACCTGAAGATCCAAAAGGTACAGAAGATTTGCAGAAGGGAAATACTCAACAAGCAAAGCCTGTTTCAGAGCCACTGCAAATCAGTGTGCACCCCTCCCCACCAGAGCTCCCCTCAAGAACTTCTCCAGAAAAGCTATCTAATTCAGAAAAGCCATTCCTAAAATCAGAAACAACTGCAAAGGAGCATAAATTGCCAGAAAACAAAGCTTTGGAGTGTTTTGGTCCAAAAGACAGGTCTTCTGAAGCAATCAAAGATCTTGGGAGAACTCCAGGTCCTCAGAAACCAGTAGATCCCACAGAACATATGCAGTGCCCATCCATCAAACTCCTGGAACTTGAAGAAGGTGATTCTTCTGGGGCCTCCTGTGGTAAACTTGATTTGAAAGAGCCTGTGCTAACAGAAAGCAGTCAGAAAAAACAGGATTCCAATCCTCTGCTGGCACTTTCCTCATGGTGCACAGCAAACACGAGCACTCCTGTCACGGTGAGCCCCGCAGAGCGCGGTGAGAAGGGTCGCAAGGAGACGCCTCAGCCCGTGGAACAGCACAGCTCCTCGTTTCTGTCTCCTGGGAGCGCCAGTGAAACGTCCCAAAGAAGTCCTAGCCCCGACAAGCAGCAGCCCAGCTCATCCCAGGCAGAGGGTGCTTTAACCTCCAGCAAAAGGAGCCCAGCAGGACCCGTGTCCTCCCCGCTCCTCGTCCCCGGTGCCATCGAGCGCACGCTCTCCGTGTCCCAGTTAGTGCCCCTGGCTCAGAGTGTGTTGGGCCCGTTGAAGCTCAGCATGGCTGGGTCTGGAGAGGTGGAAACGAGAAAGGATTTGGGTGCCTCCTGTAAAGAGGAGAGAGATTTGAAACAAAAAAGGCAGGAAATCTCACAAGTAGGAGAATGTCAAGAGAAAGCCAAACCCTCTGGCACAGATGGTGTGAGCACAAGGAGCGGGTCCTGTGCAGAGTCCTTACACCAAGCAAAGCCCTGGGAGGCAGTGTGTCTCGTGGGGGCCAAAAAGGAGGCAACGTGTCCTGTGGTGGTCAAAAAGGAGGCACCTTTTTGCAGTGCTAAAGCGTCGGAGGCGTTGGCAGGTAGCTGCAAAATCACTCCATCGAAAGAGCTGTCTCATGCTCTTGGACAAGCAGCTCTGAGAGCCTCTCCTCTGCCAGATGGCAGCACGAGGCCCTGTAAAGAAGGGACTCTGGCACAAGCAAAAAGCAAAGAGGTTGGAAATCAGTTAAAAATACAAGACTTTCCCCTGTCACATGATGATGCTGTAAAGAAAACATAGCAGCATCGCTGGTACTCATGGACTGGAGCATTCTACATTCAAAATAGAGACTGCATGTTTGAATTTTGTAATATACACTAATATAATATAGAACTTGTGTACATCTATTTTTGGGAGGGTTTTTTTCATACTGTTTTTTGTGTTTTTTCATCCTTGCTATTCTATTTTTGTACACAGTAGTGCTTGCTGTTTGAGGTCTCTTTAGAACAGGGTATCTTTAAAAGCAGGGCTTAAGAAACACTTTGGTTTTATATTTTTTCCCTTCCACGCCTTTTATTTTGCCTGAGTTTAGGGCCTGATGTGCTCTTCCCTCTAATTCTGCATTTATTCAAGATCCCAAAAATTCTGTGTGCAAAAAAGGCAGCTTGCTTTTAAATTTCTGCTTTTCAGTATTCTCTTTGAAATTCCATTGAAATTCACAAATGTCAAGTTTTTGCTCCAGTTTCACGATCTGATGTCCCTTGACTAGAATAAGAACCTGACCTCTTGTCTACAAGTTATTCAGAAATTACAGACCCTGTCTGGTGCGAGTGGAACCTCTTTGTCACCATGGGTCCTCACAGTCCTGTGTCCATAGAGAATGTGGAGACAAAGGACTTGGCTGGAGAGAGTGGACAGAGAGAGATCCCTGTCTTCTCTTTAAAACACGTAAGAGCATTTTTCAATGGAATTACAAGAAAGAGAAATCTCCAATCCATAAGCTGGCTTTTTGGGGGATTGTTTTTATTTATCTGTATGGGACACATGGCAACTTTTCCCTCTGTTTTTAAAATTTTAGTGATGTTTTATCTTCCTTTCTCTGGCTTCAATTCTTAACTTGCCCTGCCTCAGAGTAAGTGACCCCAGAAAAGGGGTGCCTGTAGGTTGGTTTTAAAGTAGAAAAAAATTGTAGTTGCGTATTCTCCAGTGTGTCTGGCAAAGTTATCTCAATGAAAAACGACCTTTGGAGATTTTTCCTTCTCTTGGTGAGTCTAAATAGGTAGGGATTTTAAGGCGTCCCTTAACATTTCTGAATTGGGCCTTGGGAAACTTGCTGAGTTTTCCGAATCTGCCCATTGTAAAAACAAACCTACGAAGAGTTCAGACTCCTCGAGTTCTGTGGTTAAGCTGCAAGCAGACTTCAAAACACATGTGATATTTTCAGATTTCAGCTTTGATCGCTAGGTCATTTCCACTGCTGAGGTCACTTTGCATTAAAAACTTACTCTTTGCTCCTAGGTTTAGACATGGCTTTGCTTTAAGTGTGACCGACTCTGGGTGACAGTGCTCCCTGCTGAGGGTTAGACCGATAATAATGCACCAATAAATGTGTCGAGTGGTGATACCTGTAGCACTGTAAGCCATTTCTTCATCCAATTAAACGTTCCTCTCAATGAACACTCCCATCATTTGTCCCAGATTGTGCTCAGCTTGTATCCTAGTCTCCTCTGAGTGGATCTCCCTGCGGACCACCCGCAGGGGATGGTGCCCTGCTCACTGGCTTACCCTGTTAGAAGCAGAATGACTGTGCAACAGTACTCCAGGCTAAACCCATCTCTGTTGGTCTGATTTCCTTACACTGCTGCTTCCTCCACTGTCTTGGCTTTCTCTGAACTTGAAGTTTTGATTCGCTTCCCCTAAATGCAGGTATGTTTATTATATAGGAATATATTTTCTCCCTCTCTTTCAATCTGATTTCAGTACAGCCCACCACTCGTAAAATTCTCTGAAATCTCACCCTGTTTTTTTCTGTGCAGCAGTTGTTTCCCCTCCATTGTGTACTTGATTTTGGCCTGCTTGGATTTAATTTCTGGACCAAGTTTTGGTTTGGTTTGAGCTTTTTTTTAAAATTTTAACATGTTTAAATGAGCGTTTACTCCGTGTGTCAGTGTGAACACGTACGGTGTTGCTACTACACTAACCAAAGCCTCAGTGTTCCCGGGTAACACCTTAATCAACCTAGCTGTGGTGGTATTGAGAGCAGAGCCTGCTGTGCTGTCTCTCTGCTCTTTTTCCTGGAATTCAAAGGCTGCTCGTTTACACTTGGTTTGCCATTACAAACCGCAGTATTTCCACTGCCTTGTCAGGGTCCTGGGTGTCTCCAGCCTCTCAAGTGCTCTTGGTGGTGAGCGTCATTCAGTGCTGATTTAGAGCAATAGCAAGTAAGGAACAGACTTGGCAGGATCTGGTTCTTCTCTGGCTGCTTTTCTCCCTGATGGGTTGAGCTACTAAAAAATTGTTGAGAAACAGCGCAGGATATTATGGCATGGACAGGAATAGTGAAAAATGGATTTGACATCCAGAGTCTGTGGTAATTACAAAGACAAGCCTCCTTGACAAGCTGGTCTCCTGAGAGCACCTGACCTTGGTGAGATGGAAGTGTCTGTGTAAATTAAGGAGTTGTGTGAGGACGTGGTCCGACCTGGCTGTTCCCTGGGTAGCAGGTCCCCCTTTTCCTTCTGTGTTTGAAAAACCTGAGGAGAAAACTGACCACTGCTCCTAGGAGGTGAGCACGGGGTGTGAGCCAGGCTGGGTAACCTGGTTCATCCCCTACGGGCAGGGGTGGGACCCTGTGAGGGTACCAGCTGTAAGCTGCTGACTCCCTGCCTTTGCAGCTGCTGCTTGCCATGCTGAATTGCAGAATTATCCTTTCCGAGGCATAAAAGGAGGAGTGAAAGCCCTTGCTATGTCCCAGCTTTTGCTGCTTTTGCCTGTGTTGGCCAAAGAAAAGGTGAGGTGTGTGTTTCGTTGCCTCTTTTGTAGCTACGGTACAGAGAGCGGTCAGTGCAATTAAAAATCCCTGGTTTTTTGGAAGCCAAAGCCAAACAGTGTTGCCAGGAAAGCATTTTAGTGAAGCCCTGTATCCCCTGCTCTGTGTCAATCTTGCAGTTTCCCTCTGTGTGTGCCAGGAGCCCCATCATCCCTGTTCCTGCCCTGCTGTCAAATTTCCGCGGCACACTTTAGCAGAAGGTTTGGGCAAAACCACTTTTCCTATTAAATGTTGATAATAAGCCAGGTAGACACACCGAGACGTATTCCTTGCTCTGCTACAAGTTCCTTAAATGCCTTCTCAAATAAAGCTTGCAGAATGTGTTGGGATGCTGGGAAAGCTGTGTCTGAGGGGTGAGAGCGCGTTCCCAGTGCCGGCTCGGAGCCGCGGCGCCCAGGGAAGCCCGGCCGGCGCTGCCCTCGGTCTCCGTGGGTGATCCCGAGTCAGGCAGGCAGAAGGTGGAAGTCACGAGCGTGAGGTGTGTGTTTGGTGAATGAGCCGTGCATGTCACCATCCAAATATGCTGCTTTCCTGCTTTGTCTCCCTCTTCCCTTCTGTCAGCTTGGATGTGTCTCCTGCTCCTCATCTGTGTTGGGATGGCAGCGTCTTAAGCTGGTTCAGCCTCTGCAGCTCCTCTCTGCTCCTGCGTCCAGCTGGCACATCCCTACCCCGTGCCTCAGTGTTATTTTTGCTTTTGTCTCTTACTGTTGCAAACTAAGAGAAATGGATGATATTTATTGTAAATATTAGACTTTAGCGTTGTACTGGCCACTCCTGGGTCCGAATGTTGGAGGCCTTTGGCTGCTGCTGTACTAAAGAGCGCTTGTGGGGGAAAGGGGTAGGAGTGACCTGTGGGTTTGTTTGCCACACTTGCATTAAGGTGTGATTTGGAGTATTTTTATTTTTTTTTTAATTTTTAATTTTATTTCTTTTTTCTTCCGAAGAGGGGAGGATAAAATCTTTCTCTGGTTTTCTCTTACTGGATGTGAAGGATAATTCTGTACTTCTAGTAGAAGATTTGACAGAAGTGTGTGTTTACGTTGTGTTCGAACCATATCCAGGTGGCTGTGAGAGCACCTCCTGCGCTGGGCTCTGCCAAGCCGTGTCACTCAGCACTTAGCTAGATAAGAGAAAGTGTGGAATTTCTGTGTTTTTAGAAACTTGAACAATTGCCACATAATAGCGGTGCAATAATTTTTATTCATGTTGTACCTGCATGTCGATGTTCAAATCCTCCTCCAAAATAAATAATTTTTTTTTTTTTTTTTTACATAAATACAAACTCGTGTTTGTCTCTTGGTTGGTCTCCCCTCAGTTTCCCGTAGCGCTGAGGGTGGCTGTGCTCCCAACCTGCCTGCTCAACCAGCTGCTTGATGGGGCAGAAAATGGCCTGTGGAGTGTCTGGGTATAGGAGTAACCCTGCCAGGCTGTTGGGGATTTTCTGCTCCACAGGCCGGGTGTGTGGCTAAGCCAAAGCTTTCCACTCTGGAACTCAAACCCAGAATTTACCATCTTCCCCAGAATCTGTAAGTTTGTAGTCTCTTGTTCCCCCGCTAATGCAGGGTCCTGATGGTAAAATCATGTAAGGGATAAAAGGGTAAAAACCTGTCAGACACGAAACTTGGCTGAGCAAGATGAGGATGTGACTGGCCACAGTTGCACACTGTGTCTGACGGGTTCAGGAATTGGATGCACATTAAAATCCAAAGGGCGGGGGCTTGACACTGACTTGGATTAGCCACAGGGCAAGAGCCAGCAGGAGTTACACGGCCCCTTTTTCACCTGCTCGTTTAGGCAGCCTTGCTGCTGCACCACCCAAAACCTTTCCAGAAACAGATCTTTGCTTTCAACATTGGCAGGTGTGTGCCCTCCACACGTAAAAGCCTTCAGAGGCTATTCCTGTCCTTGGAAATAGAGCAGGGGAGACATTCATGTCTGGGGGGATTGGACTAATCCTCATTCGCTGCTGCCAAGGATGCTCAAAATATCCCATGTCTCCGTGCTCCAGGAGCAGGGATGGGCAGGAGATTTGCGGTGCCTGCGCCGGCAGCCGCTGGCGCTGTTGCTGCCGTGGGCTCATAAAAGAGAGAAAGAGAGAGAGAGAGAGAGAGAGAGACGCTCCTGCCCCTGTCGAGTGGGCCCAGAAGGACAGGAGTGCAGCCAGAGGACCCTGGTGCCGCTCCTGCAGCCCTGGAATAACCCATGACACCTCTGCCCTGCCAAAGGCTCCCCACTCCTGGCTCCGTGCAGGGAGCAGGAGCTGGCCCTGCCCCACAGCCCAAATCCAGAGCATCATCTCCAGCAACACAGGGCCTGAGGTGGGAACACCACCCTGGATGAGCAGAGTTGTGGTGCAAGGGCTTTTCAAATTATGTTTTCATGGAAACAGAGATATTTTTCTCCTCTCTTAAGGCTCGCTAACGAGAGTTTAATTAGGGTTATTTTCACATCGACAGCCCTCCTGTAGAAGTTTCCCCAGCCAGGAATATGTAATTCTCAGTCCACGACATTTTGTTCTTCCAGAGGATTAAGCCAAAACAAGTAAGCACCATTTTTCCTCCCAAAGGATGGCATGGAAGTGGCAGCCCAGCGCACTTTGCCGAGATCTGACTCCTTCCCCCAGGATCGGAGGGTGTGGGTGAGTCTCTGGGGGAAGTCCCCCTGCCAACAGCCTGGCTGCCTGCAGTTTACCTGGAATCTTGAAGGTGGGAACTGGGGAGAAAGCCAGAGCATCCTGCATGGGTGCTTGGACCCCACTGTTGGTCAGAGCATGGTGCTGATGGGTTTGATCCCTGTATGGGCCATTCATTTAACAGCTGGACTCATGGTCCTTGTGGATCCCTTCCGGCTCAGAACATTCTGTGATTCTGTAGAGTCTGCCCAGAATGGAAGCCACAGCTGGAATTGCTGCTGGATGCACTGGGGACTCCAGAGGAACCTCATGTGTCTCACCCCACATTGCTGCCTGTTCCCGGTGTGGATCCAGCTCGGGCACTGAGTGCAGGGGCTCTGCTCCGGGGGGATGTGCAGATGTCTGTGGCTCCACGGGGTTTTTAACCCTTCCTGTCTGCCTCTGCTCTGTGCAGCGTCATTCCCTGTGACCATGGAAGCACCCAGAGCTGGCTGCAGCCACCCCCTCTCCAGCCTCCATCATGTGCCAGTGGGCTTTATATTTTAAATGCTGATTAGGGCTGACCTCATATTTCAGAGCTTACTTCATAGTCACTAATGAGGGATTAGGAATGTTAAGCTAATTAGCAATCAGCAAACGAGGGCTCAGTCAGTCTTCTCAGCCTGACACGCTGTCAATGAACGAGCTATTTGATGATTATGGTAAACCTGCTCAAACGGGCTGCCTAATTCTGATGGGCAGCAGGGAACCAGGGCGAGCTGCAGCCCAGGTGACGGGAGCTCACAGCCCCACACGGCCCTGGCTGCTCTCCACAGACTGGAAGGTGCAGGACACCTGCTCCAGGAGTCAGAGGATTTAAATAAGTAAAGAAATTGGAGATGAGTGTGTGTGTGGGGGGTGGTTTCCACCTCAGGTTTATTGAGTTATGGTCCAAACTTCCCAGCCTCCCTGTTTTGGGAGAGGCTTTACCTTGATGGTCCACCTAAGAAGAAATTTGGCTGCCCCTGGATGCTGTTCACCTCCAAAAATACCCTCAAACCAAACCGTCCCTGCTGGGAAGCCTCCTCCCAGGCCAGCCCGAGCAGTCTGGCTTTCGGCTGGGTTTTGTCTCCCTGGGTCGTTAATTATCCCATTATTTTGATTTTCTCCCATACCCACCCTTCACTCCATGAGGGAAGCGGGGCAGCCAGGAGATGTGGTGGGATGAGGGGTGGGAGTGTAGCAGAGACCTGATCAATATTTCACACTGGAAAGGGGGAAAATCCCCAACCCCCCAAATCTAAACCCCCAGTGTGTTTGTGGGAAGGAAGCAAAGGGGGAAATGAATGGGAATAATGGAGGGATGCAGGGATGCCTGGCACTGTCCTTCCTGCTGTTTCTCCACTTTTTCAGGGTACTTAACACCCAAGGAAGCTCCACACCTGCTGATGGCCCATGTGGACGGGGTGCTCAGCCACAGGACACGCTCCGGCTGTGTTGAGGGGCAGCATTGGAAAAAAGGAAGGTATGGGGACCAGTGACATTGCTGCCAGGCCGGTGCCACTGCAGAGGGATGGGTTTCTGAGAATGAGGGAGCTGCCTCTGCCCTGGGCACAGCTGTGCTTTGGGCTGGATGATTCCAAAAAGAGCCATTTTCATCTCCTGAATAGAGGTGAGGGTGGTGGCAAAGGCTGGATGGATCTGGGCAAGGAATGAGCAGGAATTCTCCTACTGCTCCCTGAAATCCATTTTCCTGCCGGAAAAAAAAAACAAAACGAAAGCTTTCTCTTCCTTCACAACCAGTTTGGACCAAGGTTCTTTCCCCCAGGGGCTCAGCGTTGGACATGTGGCCGTGCCCTCCTTGCTGCTGGGGCCGGATCCATCCTGCCTTGTCTCCGTGCCCTTCCCCATGTGCCATCCCAGCCTGGCAGACTGGGAGCTAAAAATAAGCGAAAGGCAGGGGATAACCGGGTGCCTAAATTTATCCCTTCTTTAATTAGCACCAGGCGACTGCCTGGCAGTCACGTCCGTCTGCCCGCTAATCCCGCCGAGCGGCGCGGGGCTCCCGCAGGGCTCCCGGGAGCACGGAGCATCCCCGCCGCCCATCCCCGGCACGGGGACACCCCCGGGGTTAAAGCAGAGCCAGGAGGGGCAGCGGCGAGGCGGGGGCCGGGCTGTGTCAGGATGCCAGGGGCTGGGAATCCCTCTGGCAGCGGGGTGCTCTGCTGGGGAGATGCTCTGCGGCTGAGCTCGGTGGGGTCAGGCTGGGAGAGTTCCCTCCACCCCCGGATCCCTCCGGGAGCGTCCCTGACTCTCCCCGGTGCTCACCCGAGGCTGTGGGTCAGGCAGTGTTTAACCCAGCGCGGCTTCACTGAGCTCCTTTGGAAACTGGAGTTGCACCACAGCTGCTGGCTTTAGCATCTTCTATTTCTAATATAGACGGGTAACTCTTTCTCATTTGCCCCCTTGCAAGGGCACTGGGTGCCATCAGGAAGGGATGCAGGGGAGGATGAGCTAAACCTACGGGCCCTGTGGCTGCAAACTCTTCTCTGGTCAATAGCTAGCTTTTCTGCTTTCCTAAAAGGCTGGATTTGCCCCAAAACTGGCTTCTTGGAGGCTCTGTGTGCAGCACATTTTTGGGGGTCTTTGGGGTTTGGCAGCCTGTGCTGGTCTAAGATTGCCTTTGGAATTGGGCTGGAATTCCTTTTTTTTTCCTGCCTGCTGGGGCCTTCCTCTGTGGGGGAAAGACACGCACATGTGTGTGGAGGCACATCCCAAATTCAGGGCAATCCACTTTGTCCTTCTCCAATTCCTGCTCTCAGGGCAGTGTGGCTGGAGCTCCACCAGAACTACTGCCGACCTCTGAGGGTGCTGTGGCCAGGTGTTGGTGAAGCTCTAGGAGCGGGGTTATGCTGATAGGGGTGTGGATAACACAAGGCAAGAGCACCAGGGACATTTTGGGCAGGTGCTGCACCCATGGGAACAGAGGGATGATGCTCCTTTGGGGTCTGTTTGCAGGATGGGGCATTTGCTGCTCAACGAGAGGGGGATGAACCCCAAAGAGTGTTGAGCCTCATAGGGAGGGCTGAAGGGGCGTTCCTGAGGATCTGGGAATGCAGTGGCAGAGCCAGAAAATGTCCTGTAGCATGGGCCAGCACATGGGGATGGCACGGGACATCCTCCATGGCATCTCCGACCCGAACCTTGGCAGGGGAGAAAAAGCACCGTTCCCCCAGCATGGGGCTGGCCCCCACAGCTGGTTTGGGGCTCCCGTGGGGCTGTGGGGTGGCTGCTCCCCTTCCCAGCCACTGCTGCTGGTAGAGCAGGTTCTCCAGCTGGAAAAAAAAAAAAAGAGCAAGGGGCACCCCTGAGCACCCGCAGGTGCTCCTCAGGAAAGGCAAGAGCTGCCAGCAGCAGGCAGGAGCAGGGTTTGGCTGGCGTCCCTGTGCACAGACAGTGATGGATTCCAGACAGCCCACGGGAGCACAGGGCTCACCACAGCGTTTTTTCAGCAGCTGGACTGCAAGAGGGCCTGGTCCAAAGGCAACATCCGTCAGAAGGCGGGTGGTGGGACCAGGAGGAGAAGGAGGAAGAGGAGGGGGATGGTTTTATTCCCTTGGCTGCTGTAGTGACCTCTCAGGGCTGACTCAATTTCTCCAGCCCATCTGTCTCCTCCCATCCCTGCACGGAAGGCTGGCAGCAGCAAAGGCATGTTTCCGACTGCCTAAAAATGTTTGGGATGTGGGCAGTGGGCAGGAGAGGCCTGGCCTGCCCTGCCAGGGGTGTCAGGTGTGCCCCACGCTGTGTGAGTGAACAGGCTCGTGGGGAACCTTTCCCTGGGCTGCAGGAGGGGAGAGCCCTGGGGCAGGCACGGCTTCAGCTGGGGAAGGTGGGCTGGTGCATCCCCTCCCTCTGGATTGGGGTGGGGAGCAGGCTTTAGACAGGTGACGGAAGAACTGGTGGGAAGCCAGCAGGTTTGGGGGCTCTCAGGAGGAAGATCCTTGTCCCTGTCACCTGGGGAGTCTGAAAGGCCACCTGAGCGTGTAAGCCAGTGAGTTCCCTGGAAGGGATGGGCTTGGGAGGAAGGTACACAGCTGTGGAGCTGGCTCAGTTTCCCATCCTGAGTGAGGCTGGGATTTATCAGACATGCTCAGAACACAACCCCTGAGCTGAAAATGATGGTGATGAACACTTGTGCCTCCGGTGAATCCTGGAGGAGGGATTTTCCCCCCTCAGGAGACAGGTGAAAGGGCTGTGCAGTGTCTGCATTTTGCTCCCAGCAGAAGGTTCTTCTCAGAGCGGCAAGAAAATTCTCCTAGAAATCACAGACACACAGAGAAATTACGCCATGAAGTAGGAAGGGGAAAAAAAAAGAAAAAAAAAAAAAGAGCAACACAAAGAAGGAAAGGAAAAATGCCAACAACCCGCCCTGTGCCCAGGATCAAAGCTAGGAGCTGTTTGGGAGCCCTTGGACAGGAATATTCCCTGGCTCCTCTGGCCAAGCCGCTGCTGTGAAAGGCTGCTTTGTTCCTGAGGCCTCAGCCTCGCTTTTCCTGCTGTGGACTTTGCTCCTGCTGGTGGCTGGGCAGGTGAGATGGGGCAGGTGAGATGGGGCAGGTGAGATGGGGCAGGTGCTGGGACCAGAGACCCCCTGGCTCTGCCACAGTGGCAGTGCTTTGATGGGGGCAGAGGAGCAGGATGAGGAGCCTTGGCTGCTCCTTTGCCCACCTGGCCCTGAGGGCAGGGATAAACTACCCAGAGCTATTTATTCCATGGGTGATGTGCATCCAAGCACCCTTACGCTCCTCCTCAACCCCTCTTCCGCCCTGAATTCTGTGTTCTCCTCACTTTAGGACAAAGTAACACTTGCCCTTTATTTTAATTTCTCTCTCTCTCTCTCTTTTTTTTTTTTTTAAATTTTTTATTTTTAAAATAACCAGTGTTTGTTGTCCTGGCTTGGTGTTGAGCTGCACCATTACATGACACTGGAATTTCCCTTCCACAGCTCCTTCTAGGTTACGGGGCCTCACCACCCCGTCTGCAGTGCTGGGACGGTCGGATTGGCCAAAATTCCCCCTGCCAGAAGTAAGGAGAAGCAAGCTCCCACAGCCTCCAGGTCTCCAATCTCCTCCATCCCCAAATGTCACATCTCAAGTGCGGGAGGCACTCTGAGGCTGACTAAGCCCCCTGAACTCGGAGGTGTCTGACATCAGGCCGGCCCAAATCCTCTCCAGGTGCCGGCCGTGGTCACACTGCCTGGTTTCTGTGGGTCCAGCGTGGGGCAGGAAGGGCGGCTCTGGCCAGAGCCCAGCCCGGCAGCGCGCTGGGGAAAGCTGCCCGGAACAGGCCAGCCCTGTGCAAAAATGGGAACTTGTGTTGCCGATGAAAAGTGCTTTCTTTGGGTAGGATGTTTGTGTTTCCCTTGGCAGAGCGGCCGCGGGAGCGTGCACAGCACCTGCCCAGGGCGGCTGGCTCTGCTCTCAGAGCACCCATCCTGCCCCTTCCTTTGAAAGCGTGAGCACAGGGAAAGTTTGGGAAATGCTCCAGCCCCAGCTCTGCCTGAAGCAGGCTTGGGACTGTCGGGTGCCTCTCCTGGGCTGGGAGAGTGGGGATCTTGCCCAGAAGCCCACGCAGGAGCACAGGGAAAGGTTTTTGGGACAGAGGAGCACATCCTTTCCCCTGCCCTCCTGGCATCCCAGTGTGCCTGAGGATGCTGCACCATGAACATGCCTTTGCTTGCCCCCCAGGCCTTGTGACAGCTCATGCTTCCCTTCCCTTCCTTACCCCTCTTCTGGGAACCAGACCCTGAGTTGCTCTAGTTTGCATCAGGGCTGGGAGGCTGAGCCAGCTGGATGTGAGGAGTTGCCTCCTCCTGCTCCAAGGGAGAGGTCAAGGCTTTGCCCCTTGCCTGGGGGAATGGCTTGGGTCTGGTGGGGCCAGGGAAGGGAGGGGAAGGGCTCTGGGTGGATGGATTTGCACAGGAGAGCTGGAGCCTGGGGGAACCTGTGCTGGGTTTTGTCCTGAAATGCACCAGAGGTGGCCAAGGTGCTTCCCAGGAACCTCCACCACCACCAAGGATGGGTTTGGAGGCAGGAGAGTGGGCAGCAACCCAGGTTGGTGTAAAAAGGCTCTGAAGTGTTTTCCTCCAGCACACCTCCTGCCCAGGGAGCACAGAGACATCCTGCAGAAGGTGCCCTGGCATTTTGTCCCCTACCCAAGGCTTCTCTACTAAGCCAATTAGATTTCAGCAGGAAAGATTTGCCATCAGAAAGCAGAAATTTGATGAAAATAGCAGTCAAGAAAAAATTTGGAGAAAATAGTAGCCAGGGAAGTGAATTATGTTGGTCAGAGTGAAGGCTCTGTCCTTCCAACCCTTCTGGGCTCATGGATAACATTGATATAGAAAGGCTAATGTTGGTGTGGGACTGTGCCAGCTCAACAAAAATCAGAGTGGGATGTTTTTTCCCCCCTTGAAAGTATTTCTCGGAGTCAAATTTTGTACATTACCATTTTGTTCCAATTTGGATGAAGCCTGACAAGCTAGATGATGAGATTTCCCATGAAATGGGGATTCTGGGTCTCTGGCCAACTCTAATCCACCAGTTCACTTAAAAGCTGCCGACTGCTGCTCCAAGCTCGGACTTGATGTTCCGAGGAGGGAAATGCTGCATCTCATGTCTCGTGGGGATGAATTGTGGCCCATGCCCACGGTGAACATTCCCTCATCCTTGTGTCTCCCTGGGGCTCAGCCAGGCTGTGCAGCCTTGGGAGGGGTCCTGTTCCCAGGGAATTCAGGCAGCTCCCTCCGTCTCGGGTACCTTTGCATTCTCCCTGACCCCAAACCCAGTGGGATGGCGTGAGAAGAGCTGCCCCGGCTGCATTTCCAGGCTCAGGTGATTCATTCATGGCAGAGGCGGCTGATGGATCCCACATTCCGGCTGTGCATCTCGGAGTGGGACAGAGGGGACAAGCAGCCACATCCCTCATGGATTTTGGGCTGCTCAAGGTGCTGTGCAGCACACTCACCGCCCTGCCCTTGATTTATGACCGTGGTACTCCCAGCTATGGCTGTGGTTGTGTTGCTCCTGCTGCCCAGCAACACCGTGTCTATGAAACTAAACTATTAGACTAAAATAAGTCTGTTTGGAGAGATGAAACCAAGGAGGAGAAGTGGAGCAGCTTGGTTGCTGCAACAAGCTCTGGGTTTCAAACCAAACCCTGATCCCTTACATCAAGGCATTTTGGCTGGGGGAGGATTGGCTTTTGGAGGTGTTTGGGATTTTTCTGACAGATTTTTTAATTTTTTTTTTCTCCCCATGGGCAAGATCCTCACACGAATCCCCCACTACAGTGGATTCCTGCATGGGGAGAAGAGAAATCCCATGAAAGCAGCCTGGGGACTTCTGTCCATCCATCTTGCACCCCTGCCCTATGGTGCCATTGCCTGCCCCAGAGAAGGGTCCTGTGTGGGAGTGGGGGGAACCCAGGGGGACCTACAGGAAGCTCTGTGGAATTGCTGAGGATGGAAAAATCCCCGGGATCTGCCCTTTCTCCGAGAAGACATCTGAGCTGGGAGGTGTTTTTCTTTCCATCCAGTCAGCACGGCCGCTTGGAAATTTCCTACGCCGGCTCTGGCTGTGATGTTTTCATAACACAACGAACAGTCTGGCAAAGCCCTGAAAAGCTATTCACCAATTAGTGACTTACATCTTTCCTGCAATTCTACCTCATTAGCCGTTACTAAAAAGAAATTAATTAAATAATAATTAGAAAGAACCAGGCCCCTGGAGCACCTTGCAGAGCCCTCTCAGTTCCTTGCTGATGTCTCCCCATTGCTCTCCTCTCCCCGGGGGTGCCAGTGCAGTGAACACCAGCGCTCCTAGCCTGTGGCTCATCCACTGGGTGCCACGTGGCTGCTCCCGTTGCAGGTGATGTTTCTGAGGGGCTGCATCCCTCCAGTGCTGTGGGCAGGACAGCAGGGAGCCCCCCGAGGTGCTGCAACATGGGGGGGGCTCCTTGCTGGGTGTACTGACAGATGCCTGAGTGAGCCCTCTGGGTCCATTTGGCTGCTCCCAGCTCCCCTGCACCACGATCAGGGACTTTTCTGGAGGGGCCTCTGGTGCGGATGATGGAGGGAGTGCTGACTCAGCAGCTGAAAAGGCTTACTCTGCCCTGTGAAAAATGCTGATGCAGCATTTAAAAAAAAATGGTTGACTCAGGAGGTTGGGAAAATGTTGTTCGGTAGTCTGCAAAAAGGTTGACTCATGGGGCTGCGAAAACACTGAGCCACGCACAGCCACTGGCCCTGCCCTGAATTTCTGAGGATGCTAGGGGGTGGCATCCCATCCAACAGCCAAGTTCGAGGGGCAGAACATCCCCCCAGGTTTGCCCTCCTGCCAGCCCCTCTGTTTGTAAGGAAAGAAGATCAGCAACCCGCAAACTCGCTGCTTTTTTTTCAGTGGTTCCAATGCCTGGTGCTCATGAAGGAACTGGGGAGGCAACTGGTGATTTCCCAAACTCCTGAAAAATCTGGGTGAGCGGATGTGGCTGGGCCGTGTCTTTCCTGAGTCTGCTCAAGTGGTGCTTCCCCTCCTCTCCCCCCAGCACCGACAGTGGCAGCACCAGAGGTGGTTTTCCCTGATGGCAGAGGAAGCAGTGAGCCATGCAAGAACCCTGCTGATGGTCCTGCTCCCGCGGAAGGCGCTGTGAAAGGAATGCAGGGAAAGCTCCATTAAGGAACGCGTGTGCTACGTGTATTCCTCCCTCCTCCCAGCCCCAGGAGGGGCTTTCTCTCCAGCCTAGAGGAAATCAGACCTCTGCAAGTCTTTTTTTTTTTTTTAAAGCTTCTGTTAAGGACGATGCCCATGGCCTCGGCTGGGAGACAGACACAGCTACACCACAGCAGCCCGACCACGCTGCAGTTTGGAATTTATTAGAAACAGCTGTCAGTACATCCTTCTAAAACATTACATGTCAATGTGCTTTATTGCAATTTTTTTTTTATTGCATTTTTTTTTTTTTTTGATCTAGAGCAAGTAGGCCCAGGATGCTTAGTGTCTGGGATTTAAAAGCCCAACCATCTAGTAAAAGAAAGTACAGCAAAATTGTAACACACCCGGTGACAAGTACAGTGTTGCATTACTGAGCTAGAAACTACAGGATGACTTGTCAGAAAACACTAACATACACTTGGTTTCCTTATGAAGCAGTTTGTTTCTTTTCTTTAAAAGTTAAACTACATGAATTCCTTTTTATTTTTCTTTTCTTCCCCCCACCCCCCTCCCCGACTACACCATAAACGACAGAAGAACAGATTTTACACAAATAACAAACAAGAGTACCAAAGTTACATGCTGGAATTCATCTGGAAAACAAAATAATTCAATAGCTTCTGGAGAAGCAGGTTCTTAACAGATGCAGTTTCCCTTAAAGAAAATAGAAGTCAAAGAAAAGCAGAAACATTGATGCAAAGGTTGTACAAAGGAGTGTGCTGTTATTTCAGCCCTCGACACAAGATCAAACACCCACTCATGCTTTACATTGAACCACACCTTGTACAAAGAGTCCACTCACAAAGGGACACGCACCAACACCACCCATTGCACATCAGCTCTGGACAGGGGGCACCGAGGGGCCACTGGGACGTGCAAACAATCACTGCGCCTCGCAGGAGAGCAAGAGGGGTTTCTTTTGCTAAGCCTTTGCTTTGGGACGTGGTTGAATGCTTTGTCCCAGAGTAAATAACACCCCGAATCAACTCTGTTTACAAATATAGTAGCGACCCCCCCCCCCCACCCCCCCATCCCGAGGAAATCCAGAGTTCAGCATTTCAGAAGCACATAGGCAAGATGAACACAATAAACTCCTTTTCGTTTGACAAACGAAACCAACCCGATTCTGCCTAAACAGGTGGCAGAATGTGCTAACAGTGAGTTTTGTTTTATTTCTGAGGGGCAGTGCCACTTACAGCTAATGCATATAAATGTGTACGTGAATATATTTTACATATATCTATATACATACAGTACATATACACACACACGCACGCGCACACACACACACACACACACACGGATGATGCAGACCATTACAATCCCATGGTGCAATAAACAGCCAGATATACAAAATTAACAGGTTTTCATCAAACAGATCTTTGCTGGATGTAGAAGTCACTCACGAAAACAAAACAGATCCAAACCCCGACCCAGCTGACTGAACGTGAGCCCCCCCCTGCAGCCATCAGAGACCCGGGGGCAGCTCGGGGCCGGCCCCAGCATCCTACAAGCCCCTGCTGGGGGGTGACAGTCACCCTTAGAGACCTTTCCTTTTGTCTTTGGATGCAGTAAATTTCTCCAAATGATCCCGAGCCTCTTGCTACAAGCACTGGGAAGGTGCATGGGAACGGCGTTGCTGGATACAGGGGGAAACCTCCCTCCCCTCATTTGCCAATGCCGATCTCACAGAAGCAATCCCAAGGGAAGGTGGTGGAGGGGGGGGCATCAAATTAAAGCTGCTTTCTCTAATACAGGTTGATCAATAAAGCAGGGGGGTTTTTATTCTATCAAAAAGGGCCTGTCTCACTTTTTCCTCCTTGCCTCTGAAGTCCGTTTTTTTAGAAGGCAAACTTTAGAACAAATGGCCAGTCTAGTCATAAAATACAGCGAGCCTTTGCCAATAGCAATTTAAAAAATGCAAATTCTGCATTAATTGTATGGAGCCAGCCCCAAAGACCAGAACTTCAGGCACTGTCATCATCTAAACAGTTAACAAGCTAAAGCTCTCAATCTGCCCCTTTGAACAAACAGGAAGGAACTGAAAAGATTTCAAGAGAGATTTTTCTGATTTTTTTTTTCCCCCCTTCCCATTCAGTGGAAAGTATTTCTGCCCACAGAATGCAAGATTCACAAAAATGTTGGCCAAACTTCACGTAACCCCGTCCAAAGCTGCTGCTCAGGCAGGGCTGAGCGGGCCCAGCCTCCTGAGGAACAGCCCGGCGCTTCTCTGGGCTGCTCCTTCCCTTCTCCCCGCTGCTCCAGTGCCAAGGGAAACAAGGGATCAGCAGCACAAGTTCCCTTCCCATACAGAACGGGCAGCAGCTCCTCAAGGACCTCCACCAACTCCCTAACCCTCTCCTGCATGTGCTTTTAAGGAGAGTACAGCTGGTTATTCCAAAGGGAAGGGGCTGCTCTAGCATCTCCTCTTATTTTGTGGTTCCAGGCAGAGGTTTCTGCTTCCTGCTCTGTCTCTTGCTTCATCTAACTACAACCAGGGGGATGCTTTAGGGTGCTGATCCTTTCTCTCCTCTAAAGCTATTTGCTTTGAATGCTGAAATTTGAGCAAGCCTGACCCCCCCATCTCCCCTCACAGTATTTTTGTTCTTCGGGAATGTTATTTTCATTCTGCTATTGCAAAAGCAGAGGTTGCAAATCAACTATAAGGAAACTACACATAAAGAAACTTGATTTTAAACATGGTCTAAACAAAACAACCCCCTACCCATCATAGTGTTTTGTAAAACTGCATTTTGAACCTGTCTCTTACCCCTCCTGATCCACAAGCAGTACCTGTTTCATGTCTGCACAATGCAGCAAGCATACAAGACTCACTAACATTTCAGATTTTTATTCCCTGTTAGTGTAACAAAAAATAAAAAATAAACAGACATTCAAAAACAGAAGAGAGATTGTTCAAGTACCAAATAAGGGGCTTTTCCAAACTTAAAGTGTGACACTCCTATAGCAATTCTGCTGTTTTGAACAGCCACAGCGTTCAGTTACAGACATGGTGCCACCTAAGCCTGCAGAGAGCCCAGGATTTGGGGCAACCAAGACCCTCATCCTTCTCCTGTCCTCCCCAAAACGGCACTAAGTGTCAACATTCATTTCCACAGTCCCATTACAGTTGCCTGGCTTTGCAAGGGAAAAACTTAGACTTTTGCCCTGCTCTGACTAGAATTCAGCTGTGATTAAATGCAAGTTGTTCTTTGTTTTGTTTTTTTTTTTCCTGGGAATGGCTTTTGGTTGTGGAAGTCTTGCTAACACTAGTGTCAGCGAGAAAAGAATCAGGCCCATCACATTAAATGGAAAACTTCTTGAACATCTGCCACCTCAAGAGAGATGAGTGTGGAAAGAGCATTTTATTTTTGGCATAAGACAAAGGGTTGTACTGGGTATAACTCTAGATTGCAACTAGCAATGGTGCAAAGCAGCAAATCACTTCACTGCTGATGAGGATGAACTAAAAACCCAAAGACAACCCCCAGAACGAGAGCACTCCAGTATCAGAAGGTGGACAATTGCACATTACTGCTTCACACACTAGTGAAGCATCTGTTGGGACATCCCTCTGTTTCTAGGTTGGTTCTTCCCATGCTCAGATGACTTGTAATCAACAAACAAACTAGTGGGAAAAGATTTAGAACTTACTAACTTCAAAAACATGGCACTCATGGCTGACACAATGGGGCCAATGGCAACTGTGGAAGCAGACCTGATTTCCATCCATACCAATACAAAATACTGAATCACCCCTAATTCCCTGCAAATATACTTCAAAACAGATTAGAAGAAACTGTGCATATTCGAGTTTCAGCATCCCCTCCCCCCCTCCCCCATTTAACACTGTGCAAAAGTTATTTATTTAACTCTACATATATATTTAATACAATATGGGTCAGCAAGATCAATGCTCCTTTGACTGCAGCCTGGTACCAGATGGCTGCTACGACAGTGAGGCTACTTCCCCCTTTCCTCCTGATGTTCTGACTCTTAAAATTAAAACCTTCTCACATCTTACTGTTTTAAAAGAACTTGAGTTTCTTTGTTTTGCCTCTGTGTTCACATTTCCTGTATTTGTTTCAGGCTCAACAGCTGCTCTTCATCCTGGGGTATAATCCTGCACCTCACAGGCCCATTTCTGATTTCTCAGTCATGCAAGTGTAGCACAGCTCCTGGAAGCAGTGGGTTTTCTCACAGGTCTAATGCCACTGGGCAAGCAGAATTAGGCCAAGAGGTGCAGGACCAAACCCCTTCCCCACGGATCACACCAGCTACAGGTATCACTTGATTTTATACCAATTTTCATTTGCTCTGTGAGTGCAAGAATAATTGCAAAAAGAATTTGTGCAATAGCATGTTTGGGTCAATGGGGAGCCATGGCAGCAGCTGGGACTTCAGGTGCCTGAACCAAACACAAGAGAAAGGCAGTGGCAAAACAGCCTCAGGAGACTGCTCAGAATAATGGAGCCAGTACAAGGAATGCAGGCTTTGTCTGCCCATAGCCCCACTCCCAAAGTTTGGGCAAAACAGAACTTCAAACAACACTTCAGGATGGCTTATTGGCTCTGGGTCCATCATTCACAGCAAATACATCACCTGTGATCAGCAAAAAGAGCCTGGGGGCAAAGGACCAAGAGTCCCAACTCACTCACACCACGACAAAGCCAAGCTACCTTCACAGATGGTAATGGAATTACACTGTATTTACCTTGGCAGAGCCAGGGCTGGAGCCTGGACCTCACAGGATCAATCAGATTCCACCAGAAGGAGACTTCACACAGCCCCGCTCTGCTATCCTGCTGCTGTCAGGACTGTGAGGGTGTACCAGGATTTATGAGCCTGGAAGTAGATTTGTGCCTGTTTAAAACAAAACTGAGCCTTACCTGAAACTGGGGCAGATGTGAAACACTTTGGCTGGGTTACCTCTGTCACTAAAGCAGGGATCAGAAATATGGGCCTCATCAGCTTCAACACTGTCAGTAAGAGAGTGCAGAGAGATCACAGGGGCAGGGAAAAAGCAGACACTCCTCTCACACAGGTTTTTCTACAGGCATGAGGCACCTGGCTATCATTTCTGCCTTTGAACTGATTTCCTTCATTGAGCATTTGGTCTCAGCCCAGCATCAAGGGAATGCTAGATGCCTGAGAGGCGTGAGAATGGCAGCTGTACAGCTACCAGATTAGAACTGCAAATTAGCCAAGAAGAAATTCCAGGTCCACAGACCACTGAGGAAACCATTCAAGATTTCCACTAACAGCAAAGGCTATGTCTCATTTTTCCTTTCTTCCTGGGGAAGTAGAAGGGAAGCACAAACAGATGTGGTTCATTTTGACATAGCAGCTTATGTGAATTTTATTGTTCTCTCACACAGCTTTGAGTTTTGGTTACGCTTTGTAGGGTATCATTTAAATGAGAAAAGTGGCATCTACAGAATTCCTTGTGTTTGAAGATTGCACTCTGGCCAATCAGGAAGTGTCTGGGATGCATCAGGGTCATTAGTGCAAAAGGAAAAATCTCATGGCGTGCCAGGCAACCAGACTACCCTTCCTGCAATGGCTGTCAGTGCTCCAGCCTTGTCACTTCCCTACTTGAGAATTCAAGACATTCTGTGAAATAATACTTCTAGTGTAAACAATATACATCAACAAGCCTGGCACTACTGCCCAGGCATTACAGAAAAAAGCCATTTGAACAGGAAATCAGCCCAGGGTCAGAAACAGGTCTCCAGCATTCTCAGACCTGCATGACTGTCTGCTTCCTGTCCTGCACAATGGGTGCATTGCAAGGGAAACGCTTCCAGTAATGGGAACAAAAGTAACTTTCAAGGTTGCACACTGAACAATTACTTTGCCAGTTGTGCTTTGATGCCAAGTGGTTCGGTTTGCCAAACTTAGCTCTTTTTCATTTTAGAAGCTTAAGGAATGGAAATAAGCTGCTTTGTACACTTTCCAGGGAGGGGATTTATTTGATGATTGCTGTAGTTGATGAAGCCCAGGACTACCCACTCCAGTATTTGACAGCAGCCCTTGCCAAAGGATGGTACCAGACATCCAATAACTGAGGAGTATGGCTGTCATCCCTTCCTGTGTTCTGCATTGTGTCTAAAATAACTACAAGGGAATTTAGATTATACCAGAGTAAAATCTTGCTTGGCTGCAGTGGTGTGAGAGTTCAGAACCCAGCTCTCAAAGAACAAATCAGAGGAGATCTAGGATTAGCATGCTCACTTCTTACAACTGGAAGTAACTATACCCCACCAAAGAATTGGGTACAATAAGCCATCCAGGAGCATTTGATTACACCGACCTCTTCTGTACCAAAATCAAGTGTTGCAAGAGTCTGTCACTGTTCAGCAAGAGACCTGCAGCAGGTCAGTGCAAGCTTCATTCTGGTTTACATTCTGAAGCACAGTATCATTAAAACTCTGAAAACAGAATCCCAAGCTGAGGAACAGGAGGGAGAGGGGGGTGAAGAAAGAGGAGAGTGAGCAATTACATCAGATCAGACAAATTTAGCGTTTTGAAGTCACACTATGTTTAGCTTTTCCTTTTATTTGTTTCAAGTTTTGGTGCAGAAAGTATGTGCGGATGCTAACGCAACCTCCCCTGTAAGTGCTCAATCTAGCAATAAACAAAGTTTTGGCGTGTTCAGTTTGGTTATGTTTCCTTTAAGTGAAGACCTGTAGTGCCATTGAAACCAAAACTTTGTTACTGTTGGCAAAAAAAAAAATTAAAAAAAAATAAAGCAACTTTCCTTTTACAAGCATTTTTCCATTTAAATAAAAAACCTGAAGCTTTCCCATAATTCCTTTGGTCTTCTCTCACCAAATTCCATGCTACCTCAAGACAAGCCCTCTTTTGGAAGTCCGGCTGAATCGCAGTGAAGCTGCTAAAATTAGCAGAGAAGAATTGCTGTGGCAGAGTTTCCCCCTAGTTTGTTGGGAGTTTAAGACTGAAAGACATTACCAGTGCCTCGGGTAGAGGCTTCAAATTGTGTCTACTAGAACAAGAGAAAACAAAATCCAATTAGAAGTTCCACTGAAGGTGCCTGGCAAAAAATCATCTCCATAAAATGATGCTCTGCTTCCAGTATTTTTGTATGCGTTGCCTTGAGTTTATTCCCCTCATAAGGAAACAAAAGTATCGGTGTAAAAGCACAGCTGAGCTTTTAAGGTAGCACCAGGACACCTACACCCAAGTTGTCGTCTTGTTGCTGCTAGGCCTCTTTTTGATTCACATTCACAGAATCACTTCTTGTGCAAAACAAGCAGTCTAAGGAGAAAGAATGCCCTCCGAGTTCTAATAAAAATCGTAGAAAAGAATCCAAGATAAGCCAACGCTTTCCTCCTCCCCAAAATTTACCTGCAGAGAGAGGGGGGCATCTGTGCGTAGACAGGATAGGCAAGCCTGACATTTAGGGAATCGTTGTGTTGGACAAGGGATGTCTGCTGGTAATGAAGAACCAAATCCTTAAGTGTGCTGTACAGGTTGTACGGTTCTGCAAACCCATAACCTCTTGGAGTGCTGTAGATCACACAGTGTTTCACCTCTCCATCAGCTCTGCAAGGGAAGGAAAGAGGAGAGCTTTAACATAAAAGGACAAACCCAAAGTGACAGTCTATTAACAATTCATATGCAGCAACTCCGCCAGTCACTGGCTTACATAATGGAGGACCCAGTAGATGCAAGTGGAGGAGATTAATATAGCCTGTGAAGAAACAGTGCTTCGGGGCATGCGATTAAACACTCTTGCATAATAATCCACATAAGAGGGCTCTTCCATCCCAGCAGTACAATTCCCTACTGCATTGTTCTCCAAATGGTCCTTGGGAAAAAAGTCAAGAACTGAACCAAGAAGATAAGCACCCAAAGTCAGCAAGGACTTTGTGCTCAACTCACCTAGAAACCTTTCCACTGAGCAAAGAAACTAAAACCCACAAATTATCAGGACCTACAAAGTATTCCGCGAAACACAGTGCTAACCTTCCATGGGCATTTTTTAATGCTAAGCATGGGACGGGTTCAAGCTGATTCATTATCTGAAGCCTTGGCTACCGAGTCTCTAACTTGGCAAAGCAGCCAATGGAGCACAGCAATTCCAAAGCTGCTAGAAAACCTTATCTGCCAGAAAGATCAGATATTATGTAATCCCTGTACTGGAGCCTTTTACAATCTGTCACGGGTAGGAACAGGTTACTTTGTGCCACCCCTTTTCCAGCCCTTAGCATGATCCCAAACAAGCAAAAGCATCTGATGAACCCAACACTTGAGTGACTGCAATGAACAGAACATTGAACACAGCAGACACTACAGCCTTCAGTTACCTTGAGGTGCTAAACCTTCATATATTCATTTCTCAGACTTGTGCTCAGAAGCAATTAACCTCATGTGAAATAAATCAGTGAAAGCCATTTTGGACTCCAGGACAAGCTTGAAGGATTTTTAGATAATGGAGCTGGAGTATTTCTGACCTTCCTTACACCAGCATAAAATGAAGTGAAATACAAGAAATCAATGCAAGGCTGTGTGAATGTCATCAAAACTACTGCTCACAAATAATCCTCTGAAGCATCACCATTACCTTATACATACAAGAAAAAGATCTAGAGTCGGGTGTGTCTGAAAATGAGAATGGAGGAGGACGCACCCTTACAGGTCTGTTTTATTTCTTCCCATGTGTCCCTTAGCAGGGAAGAATATGGGAGAATGGGGCCCTAACTCAGGCCCTTACTACAGAGAGCTTCAAGTTGGGATACTTCAGGATTTTGTACTAACTAACTGTGGGAACTGCAGAGGCTGCAGGACTACAGCTATTGCACATTCAAAGCACATTTTTGTTACAAAGCTTTTACCATGCCGGTCCTCCCGCAAACATGCAACACATTCCAATGGGTAGGCCTAAGCTAGGCCTGGCTTTTGTTCTCCAAAATAAAGAGCTTTGGTAGAGATTTATGAATTGAGTAGTTAGAACAAAAAGGAAAACAGACTTACACCACAGAACAAGCATAACATCCTTTCTTGCTACTCTCGCGAATTAAAAATGCTCCATCAGGTTTCCCACAGAGCAAGTCTTCCGCTTGGACACGGTTGAGATCCCCAACAAACCAAGTTTTCTCATCATGATGTGGCAGGTTTTCATCTTCTTCATTCACAAAGTATGTGCTGAGAGGATAAATTTGTTAAGCAGTGATTTGTTAAGCAGGTGAAGGAGTTAATAAGCAGAGCTATTTTCACAGAAATCGTACAAAGAAATACCAGAATTGCCCAAACTCGGAGATCGGGCTCCTAACAAACATACATTAAAGGCTTCCACTTAGATCTTAATTTTAATTCTACATGTTTCGGCAGAGTTGCTGCCTCACATGACATCACATGACTCCAGTCCTTTATTGAGAAACTAGTGGTTTTTGTTACCAATCCCACAAGAGAAAACACCTATTAATGGAACGTTTCTCAATAAAATCATATGTATAGTGACACTTACTCATCAATATTTTCATTTTTGATCCCCAGCCAGTCATTTATTCGCTTCTGTCTCACCCCCTTGTGATTGAGCCATCTGCCAGAAGAAGAGAACATTAATACATTACTTCAGAGCACATGTATGGGTTTTCTTAGTGAGCAAGCTGAAGCCCAGACACAAAAGAAACAGTATGTGTCCAGCCCAGGGACATTAGGAGTTGGATAACAGTGATGGTGAAATCAAATATGGGTATAAGCAACATCTGAGTCACCAACAAAAAAAAAGTACTACCATCTGTTGTATTAGCAACCATAGGTTTTGTTTATAACTAATTTTTCTTAAATTCCTTATTTACAGGAGTTGCAGAATGTGCACCTAGTTGTGTCTGGCTCTTTAAATAATGAAGTCATGAAGAGGCCACCCAGCTCTCAGACATCCCCTGCCAGACTGCAGCACCTTGACGCCAACAGAACTTTGGTTATGAAAAGAAAATTAAACTCTCATTATCCTGATGGAAACAGCCATTAATCAGATTCATCAGAGACACTATTCTGAGGTATGGGTCAGGCTTACTTACACAAGATACTGATCTCTGATTTTGCGGAGCTGAATTAGGTCAGGTTTGATACTGTTCATTTTCTTATCAGTCTCCCTGTTGTCCAGAGCTTGTTTCTTCAAGTCTTGTTCCAGGCGCATTTTACTGTCATGGATCTCACCCAGGCGTGATTTTAATTTTTCATAGTTCATCATTATCCTGCAAATGAGTGTGAGAGAAGAGGTCAAACCAGCTCAGAAGGACTGAGCCTACTGGTAGCACTTACAGAAGAGTATCACAGAACTACCACAACAGCAACTCCTCGCTCTGACCACCTCATCCTTACATGAAAATTACTGAATGAGTGACAGGAAAGACCCCTTGTCACAGGGCCTGCAACCTTCAGTTTACTTAATATATTCCATTCTGGCAGAGATGCAGGAAGAAATTCTCTGTAGGAAGGTAAGCTAGAACAAATTCCTCCTTCACTCTCAGATTCAGTTTTTGTAATAACAATTACGCAAGACCACCACAGATATCAGCAATAGCAAGATTTCAAATGCAAATTTCAATTACTATCAAGAGCTGCCAGGAAGTAATGCTGCCTGTCTTTTCATTCCAGATCAGTCTGCAAGTTTTGTGTGACCCAGGGAAATTACATCTTCTGCTTGTTAACTGTCTTAAACTCAGAATGAAGCACCTCAAGTGCAGAGTGAGCTTGTTACAGGGAACTGTTTCTGGTCCAAAACCCTCCTTAGATAGCTCATAAAGCACGATGTCAAGTCAGGCATTGTACCTGGCCTTTCTTCAAAGGCCCAGATCCAGCTTTTTGTGCTAATACCCTCTTGGAAGGGCAGTTTCAAACAATGCACTCACTGAATTTGTTAGGTGACAGCTACTAAACACTGATCTTCTTTGAAAGTGACTAAAACCGACTATGGACAATGTGATTTACCGGATTTACGTACATTTCACAGTTTGCAAGTACAGAGCTCTCTGAATTACATTCTAAGCAAATCCAAACAGAAATGGGATAAGCAAATTAAATCATTATTTCCTCTTCTTTCCTGATCCTCATCACAGTATCTTGATTTACTGAAGTTAAGAGAGGATAATCCATAGACTTCCCAGCTCTGCAATTCCTTGAGAGAAGAGAGCTTTACTGAAGGCTGAGATACCTCGAGGGAAGGTCTCAGAAAACACTGAGCTTACAGAGTGGTTTATATGGTGCTGTAATGGCAGTGTCAGTGTGGACACCACGTTTTCCAGGTAAGCAAACACAACCTGAGAGCTCACCGTTCAATTTCTTTGTCGTTCCCCTCCCTGCGGAATCGCTCGATGTATTCTTTGCTGTATCGCTCTTGTGAGTGGCACTGCTCCTCAAATATCTTAATTGTTTCATTAAATGCTTCGATTGCAGTTCTCTTCATCTGAATTTCCTATGTAAGGAAAGAGTCCTTCACCATTTGTTCATAATACAGATGACAACGCAAGACTCGATTATGTTTCCTAAACTGACTGAGCAGATGATCTTTCTTCCCCCCACTAAGTTAAAATAGGATTAATCAGCTTTATATTCAGTCAAATGTCTGAGCAGGGTCAGGAAAGAACCAGGCAGACTTACTCCCTGTAAATCTACCTTCCTCCCCTACACGATGCTCTCTATTAGGCTCCAAACCCCTCAAACATTTTAGTCATATTTTCCATCTTAGTTTGTAGGAAGACTGCCAGCAAACCTCCTCCCCATATATGAACTATCTTATTTTACAAGAAGCAGTCCAAATACCATATTCACACTTCCTTAATGCATAATATCTGCTAACTGACTCCATGTGATTTCACAAAACACTTGGATAAACCCTTCTACAACTCTCACTGCAGCATGTGGCAGCTGAGAATACTCAGCAGCCAAGGAAGAAGCCTGCAGTGTAAAGCTTGTAAGTGTTGGCCTTCTCCACAGCTTTACCTTATGCTAAGAAGTTCAGCTCCTCTTTCTTCCTTGCCCCACACCATACCTCTAAGATTATTAGTGACAAGCAATATTCACTATTTCCATTAAATATGAAACTTCCTTGATCTATTCCACAATTTACTAATATTTTTTCCTTATATTGTCTTTAATAGTCTTAAGAGGGTAAAAAAAAATGTCCTTTTTAAACAACAATAAACACATTCTACAAAAAGCCAAAGCAGCACCAACCTGGGATGTTCTGGTATATTCTTCATACAGTTTGTCATACTCTTTGCTCTTTTCCTGATATTGAGCATGGTATTCTTGAAGCTTTTTACCTACTGCATCTATATTATCTTCTTTCACCAACTGATCCTGCACATACAAAGAGCTATTAAGTCCTCAAGCAAAGCAGATTTTCCTTAAGAGTATTCATTTGTCCACTTATGCATATTTGCATTTTAGATATTAGCATCATGATTTATAATCCAGTTCCTAGAGAGCACTGTGTCTAAATTTACCTTCCTTTGTGCAACATATTCACAGACACAAGGAACTGGAACTATAGGACACCAAGAGCCATGTGAAAACACTAAACTTCCAAAACCACACCACAGCTTACTTTCAGGACTGCCATCCCCAATTCAAGAAAGAAGTAAGCAAATTGCTTAGACTCTTCAGTTAAAGATCAGAGTTGATTTTGGTTTTTTTCTTTTCTAAAAAGCTCGGTAGCTCTTTTTCCTTAATGCACAAATGTGTTTTGGGCTACTGAATGAAAGTTTAAAAAATGTTCTTGAAAAATGTACATGGCTATGCACAGGGTGAGCAGCTGCACAGTTCATATGGGCAGCTCTGGCTGGAACAGCGCTCAGTGGGTTCACAAGGGTCCAAGGAGAAATGAAAAAGTTTCTCAGAGATTCAACTCTGCTGCCTGTCAGGGTTTCAATTCTCGTTTGGGCTCAGATGGAGACTGGAAACCTGATAAAATGTAGCAGCTTAGATGGTTAGACAATTTGGAAGATACAAGTGAGGCCAAATGTGAAAATTCACCTTTTTTTAACTGTTAAAAAAAAAAAAATCATGCTATTTACAGAGAAACCCCAAAATTATATACGCATTTCCAATTTTTTTCCTTGTCTGCACTAAAAGCGATTGGGGTCTGATGAAGATCTTACCTGCTGGTACCGGGACACGGGATACATCAACTTCACATCGAGCTTCGGGTTGTACTGGGCAAGGGACTCATTGCGGTAGTGGTTAATGAGTTCCACAACAGAATTAAACGTCAGTGGATCAGAAAAGCCATATTTTCCATCCCGATGATAGATCTTTATCAGTTTGTTGTTGCCACCCTTCCTGTAAAGTACAGCAATTCAGAGGTTTTACTGTGTCCCTCCCATCCCTCATCAGCCCTGAGGCTGAGGACACCAGTGCAATTCCTGGGAAAGTGGCACCCACACTGCACACCTTCACTTGATTCTTTACACAGCAGCAGTATTAAGTAGTTTAAGAGTCAATACACACAGAATTATCATCAGATTATTTGAACAGGAGCAAAGCCCAAAGTAAATCTCTTCCTATGTGTTCATTCTGGAGCCAGCTTATGGTATTTAAATCCTAGCTTTGCCAGAAGTTTTACAAGGGAAAAGAAGGCTGAATGAAGGAGCTGTACGAAAACCCAAACCCATAATTTCCTGCAATTCAGGGTCACTAATAGTATACAACTGAGTACAGATTGTTACAATTATTAATGAATCTTTATGAGTTATGGGTGCTAATACAGGATACATTAACATACAAAATCCTTTGAGGATTAAAAAATGGTTGTAAATTTAGTTACCCAGACTTATACATTCTAGTGGTTTTTCCAAATATAGTGCTTAGTTCTTCCTTTTTTTTTTTCCAATAACAGACTGTTTAGACACTCACGTCCTCCTCCTGCACTTACAATTTTGCCTCCTAAAGACAGCTGCATTCAGTAAAATAACTGAATCATGCCAAACCTTAGCACACAGGCTGCAAACTTGGAGGCAGAAGTTAAAGTAGAATTTTAACTACACTCCTGGGATCAAACCTACCACTAAGGCCATGGAATTTCATGGCAGGATCAAGTACCTGCCATATCACAGTAACTCCCCAGGGTGTGCTACAAAGGCTGTGGCTTTGGTGCCTCACCCGCTTGTCCCTAACAATCAGCCTTGGGAGCCTGTCAGAGGCAAGTGGCTGGGCAGGCTGGGCAAGGCACCAGAGCCAGTCACATGAGGTTTCTGCCTAACTGCAGCAGACAGGGCTGGGGCAGCTCTGGGAAACCTGCCACTTGCAGACGATTTTAATGAAGAAAAGAACATGGCTCCAAGTCAATATTTCCTAAACTTTAGATCAGAAAGCACAAGATACTCTTTTTACCAAGACATTGTGTTCTCCAGAGCTGCACGCTGATGAGGTATTCAACACTCTCCCATTAATCAAAGGCCTGGTTTAGAAACACCTTTTATCTCAGCAGTTCTGAAACTATGAAGCACTCCTGAGCAGCTCTCCTCCCTGAGTCCCATCTCATCTACACAGTGATCCTTAGGGTGGCATTTAATGTGAGGGACAGGGCTCAACGCACAGAGCAGAACTGACTGTCAGACCCGGCTCTTTATTTGCTTGTTCTCTGAACTAGGAACATCTCTCAGCTTGAGCCACGTGAGCTTTACACAGCCAGGACTGTCACTGGTGTGGCAACAGCTCCTCAGGGTTTTGCTGAGGGCACCACAAGTGCTCAGTGCTCACCGCAGTGTCAGAGTGTAGTCTCCCTGCATCTTGGTCGATGCGTCGCGCACCAGGAATGTTCCATCTGGCATGTCTCGTAATTTGTCATTGACTTCTTCCCTGGAGAATGGAAAGGGAGGCAAAATTAGAAGTGCTAAGGACATGATCACCTTTGGCACAGGTAAAATATCCAGCAACACCAACGTCTCCAGAGTTCAATCTTCCGTCACGCTCAGGCTCTCCAGTTTTTTAGGCCACCTAAAGCAAGTCTCAACTCGTGTAGCTGTACTAAAGTAAAGCAGCTGCAGTCAACTGCCACTTAGGAAGGAGTCTCTGTTTAAACAACAGTAGCAGCTGTGACTCAGTTCACAACCTTTCCCTTTAATCTGCTCAGGTTTTAAAACCCACACCAGAAGAGGTGCCCTTTGAGAAGCCAGTCCTGACCTCTTAAGACACGGTCTCTAGAATCACAGCTCAAAGGTGCCTAGAGTTTAGCACAGTTTAAATCTCAAGAGGCTCATTATTGGCTTAACTCTGATCTTATTTACAGCCCTTTTAAACCACTACAACCTTGCTAGCTTCAGTGCAACTTTTCCTTATTTACAACTGAGGCAGAAGGATACTCAGTCCGGAGCGTTAAGCTAAACCAAGAAATCTTTTAGTGAAAGTGAGTACCTGTAAGCATTAAGAAAATTATTTCAGCCAAAGAGATATGCATCCTGCTTATGAGCATTGCACCCAGATTATGTATCTCACTTTGTAACAGCTCCCTCAAAGGTTTTGGAAGCCCTAAGCAGTTTTTAATACAATCATTTGGAAACTAAAGTTTCTCAGGTAGCCTCAACGTTCTTTAGGTGCTGTAGGAAGCCTAGCTGAATCTTACAAAGAAAAATCAGCAGCAGGTTTTTTTTGTTCAAATACTAAGGAACAAAAGTGTTCAAAAGAATAAGAAAAGAATAGCCTTAGCTTTGATTTAGCTACCTGAAAACTATTGTGTTAGTAAAAGTGACTCCTACTGAATATCACATGCTCATATCCATTTATTCCTGTTGGACCATTTCACAGTTTAACTCCTTTTTGAATGGACAGATATGACCTACAGGTTTGGGCCTGCAAGTTGCACCTTGGAGCTCATGAGAGAATTTTCAGCACAAGTTCTTAACTGAAGAACATTGCTCCAGCCCTGCTAGCCTGATGCAGCCTGTACCTGCTGGCTGCCAAACCAGTGTTGTGAAGCATTCCACCTTTACATGAGCGTGTATCAAGTTTTAATCTAATAAAGCCACTCCAATGCGATTTGCAGTGCATTAGCTCCTGCCATCATGTGCACTGGCAATTGAGGGACAAATCCACAGTCAATAAACTGATACCAATATTGAGCAGTTTTAAACAAACTGTGCCTAGTGGGTTCTGTGATCAGGTTTTGCCACTCTGCTTCAGCTTAAAATTAACAGAAAAATATCTCTGCCAAGGCCCTTCAAAAGCAAGATCTATGAGGGTTTGCTTTATAAAAAGATAAGGGTGGTACAATAAAGATATGAAAACTTTATTTCCTTTCTCAGAATGTCAGTGAGCTCATGTGGCAAACCCACTCTTCATGCCTTTATCTGCCAAAGTGCTTCAAAGTATTACGTGCACAAGTTTGAGCAATTCCTGAACACACTCCCAGAATGCTCGCCTGTCCTCTTACAGCTCCAAATTGTAGACACTTCAGAAGTGCCTTAAGAGGGTAAGAGATAACTGAACATTTCATTTCTTTTATGCAATTAAGTGTATAAAAACAGGCCTTTCATTTTCTGAATCTAGCCCAAGCCATCTATTTTCTCAAGTGCATAGAAAAGGATTTTCTTAAGAGGCAAAACTTAATTTGTTTGGTATGTGTCTCTATCATCTGCTCAGTAGAGCTGGGTGATGATTAGGATTTGTAAGAGCTATTTTTCATATAATTGTGTAATAGAAATTAATACAGCTGAAATTTTAAACAAACGTTAAAGAAACAAACAACAACAAAAAAAGGAATGCAATTCCTTTTATGCTGAAATATTATTTTTATACTGAAATTGTACTGAACTGCACGCATTAAATAACACCTTATTATATATCATATTCAGAAGCATTTATCTTCTTTCTAAAGATTGTATATGGGGACAAATTTAGAAATTCAAAAACTACCGTCACCAAGACTGGCAATATCTGCACCAGAAGAGCAACAACTTAAATATCCTGAATCCAGCTGAATACTTTCACTTAGGTGCTTTGCCAAACATAGTCCTAAAGCATTCCCCTCCTGCAAAATGTTGACTGAAATAGACAGGCTCTTTTTGTCTTGAATTCTAGCAGGCATATCCTACCTTTAACAATATATATTAATACATTTTAATTAGTACATTCAACCAATATCGCTTACCTTGAGATGTCCCCCCAGTACCACTCTGCTTCCTGCAGAGAGAAACTGGAATTGTCCTTTATTCCATTTGTATTGACTGGAGTCATTGGTTTGGGGGGCTTCGGAGGAAGAGCTGAAAATGAAAAACAGATAACAAAAGGTAAACAGCAGAAAATAATCACTAAACTGTTAATAAAATATGACAGTAAAAAAACAAGAGAAAATGTGCATCTTGAACTCAGCTGTCAAGCTCTCTCAAACCAAATGGAACTTGTAATCTTAAAGGAAGTCTGAAGTCAACTGTTCCACTGTGATCTGAGATTTTTTAGTATCAAACACTTGCTTGAGGGAGGGGAAAAGTAAGGAGTATGAGGAAATGTAAGTTTTTGTTAAAAGAAGACTGGTGCAGGCACGACTACAAGGGCAGGTGCCGCCTAAAACTCCAAACAAACGACAAAGGTGTATTGTGTTTGAAAGCCACAGCCTGGAGAGCACCGGGCACCACTGTGGAAAAACTCCAGTTGCCCAGGCATCAGCAGTGCTGAAGCCAACCCACAAGAGCAAACAGATGAACTCTTCAGAGGGAAAAACACTGCTAGAGAGCAGGGGTGGCTGGGCAGGGCTGTATCTGTCAGAGACCTGAGGTTCATGTTTCACACTGGGTTTGTCGTTTAGGCTCCTGTCTGGAACAAAGGCTGTGACTCTTTGAGTACTACTGGACATGGAAGTGATAAGGGAAGGGGACAGGGGACGTTAGATAACTGTTAGAGGGCCTGCCCTGCTTTGCATAGCTGAAGTGTTTACCACAGGAAAGGGGATGCTACAGATGCCCAACAGACAGGCAGAACCGCACGCCTGCCTGCCCAGAGCTCCCCTATCCTGAATTCACGGCAAACAGGCTTTACTTCCATTCTCAAAACAGGTTACACCATGTAAGAGCATACAAGACACCAAAGCTGTTTCTGTTTGGCCAGTTTTTGGCCAACAACTTTATCATGAACCTGACTGTAAGCCCTGAATCAGTAATTCAGCAGTCACAGGCACGTTCATGTACTGGGAGCAGAAATGTATTATACATTTTCTTTCTTATTTTCTTTGGGAAACAGGTCTCCCCTATCTTGCAAATCCTGGATTCTTCATTGAGAACACTGCCACCAAAAATGAACATTTTTTTAGGTATTTCAGGAGCGTGTTATACAGAGGGGACAGGTCATGAGTAAGAAAGTAGCTACATACATTGATTTATTTGCTGCTAGCATGTTTCTAAGTCAGCCCCTGAACATCTGTGCTCCCAGCCCTGTGCCCTCGCCATCAGATTACACAAGCACCAGCGAGCAGGCCTGACACAGTGGCAACAGCCATCTTTCAGATGCACAATCCCCGTGCACACACAGAAACACAAATAAAGGCAGCAGAAAGAAGATTTTGATCTCTAGCTTAGCACTGAGATGTGCTACTTGGCACCATCCAGCTGCTCACCTCCCAGCCACACCTCCCACATTAAAGAAGAGAAAACAGGCTTCCAACTGCAGTTCCAAATACCATTTCATGCTGAATATCCAACACAGTAACTTCACTGTTCTCTGACAAACCAGTAGATGCTTTAATTGAGCCAATCTAAACTAAATCTGAACCTTGACCCAGACGTTTGCACCCTGGGGTTGCTGACCAAACACCTGATTCAGATAGCAGCATTCATTCTGCGGGACCGAGCATTAAACCGTAGCATACAGGTTCTTTTTATGGGGTGAGCTGGGAACTTTCAGGTGTGCACACATCTAGTGAGGCAATAACAGGTCTTGTTGTAAAAGGAAGGTGAAAACCTTCGGATTCAGTGAAGTAGCTTCCTGGTTAGGAAGCTGCAGTTATTCCTAGCTCAGCTGCTACGGTTGTTTGTGTAGCGCACAAGTATTTGCACAAAGCACCATTGAGAGTAAGAAGACATGGCTCCAACCCTACTTTGCTTAAAGTAGAAGCTCCCAGCCCCATCCAGGGTCAGAGGAACACGTATCCAGGCTAAGCTTGTGGAATCGGTCATATTCACTGTGCTGTTCCATCTCCCCCATTCAAAGTTCCTGAATTTAGAAATGTCATCAGGTCCTCCCTGCTCCCAGCATCACATCTGGGACAGGACAGCTACAGCAGTGCTGAATCTCATCACTGTCCACACATCACAGTAAATCTGAGTTCAGAAATCCTGTAGATTCACTCCAAAATCTTTGTAGGCTCCGAGTCATCAGAAAGCATACTAAGTTTTACGTAAAAAACACTTTTTTTACATAAAAAGTACACAGAGTTCTTAGAAAACTGCACCAGCACCTGCAATTATTTCAATGGGACTTTCAAATTAAGGCCTGGACATATCAACAACTTCAAGATAATTTACAGTGTAAATAGCCTATTTTACACTGGTAGTAGGGGCTTTCCAGAAGGGGCTTTCAAGTGTTCTCTAGAGAGCACAAGAATACTTCTCTAGCCCTCCTTGTAAGATTAAGTCTTGCTTCTTTATACACTGCAGGATTATTTGGCAGTTTTGTTAGGGCTCACTCCAAAGCACTGGGTACAGAAAAGCAAACTAACAAAGACCAGAAAGGCAAGGAATGGGAGTCTGGACACAGCGTACTAGACATTACACCAAGTGTCCCTACTACAGGTGGGAGTTTCTCCTTTCCCTCAATAGGCATATATCAGTTCTCACTATCAGGACGTTGCCTACAGAACTTCATTCTTCATGAGAAAACTGGAAGGAAATTCTTTCAGGGAGAAGAATAAGGTTTGGACCAGTTCCTGTAAAACCTGACTCAT
Source organism: Regulus satrapa (assembly GCA_013396955.1). Classification (NCBI taxonomy): domain Eukaryota; kingdom Metazoa; phylum Chordata; class Aves; order Passeriformes; family Regulidae; genus Regulus; species Regulus satrapa. Next base: position 719,491 of record VWZN01003117.1, read on the forward strand.
GGAAGCCAGTCCTTTACACAATAGACTTTTGAAAAATGCTTTTTAATAGCTTGCACATTTCAAAAGTACAAAACTATTTGCAAGGGTGGATCCTGTTTCCAGAGAGCTATGTATCTAATTCTTTACTTTCAATGCTTTGAGCTCTTTGAGTCATAATAGATTTTCCCCTGTACTAGGTACAGAACCAGGGCCTTGCTCTTGCTTTGCCCCATATGCCAATATGCCCATTCATTTCAGCATTTCTTGGCTGCTCTCTCAGCCCACAGACTTCAGTCTGTACAAAGGGATAACACTCACAAAGGTAGTTTAAAACCTCACAGCCTAGCTCCTGTGATGACAAAGAGGAATATTTTGTAACTGCATGGCAAGTCTACTCCAGCACAGCAGCGTCCACCACACTGCTGCTCTCATAATGCTGGCCCCATGGGGTGGTGAAGAGGCATCCTAAAGAAATTTTTGCTTCATACCTAGATGGTACTAACAAGCCTGCTAGGAGAAATCCTGTGCTGTTTCTATGAGAAGCTACAGAGAGCCCCAAAGAGTCCAGAGATTTTTATTTTTAAATTCAAAATTATCCTGTTTTACCTTAATAAATATTAAAGAGCTAAAATCCTAGAGTAAAGTAAGATAAGACCGGCTTGAAGTCAACAGAAATGCTTTCAAGAGCAGCCGTGTTTCTTTCCATGTCACTGAGTCCAATTCTGATCTAGCCACAGGCACAATTTTACTTTGTCTCAAAACCAGCTCTGATTTAAGTGAATGATCCTGATGGTTTCTTGCCTCCTTTTTCCTGGGAGAGAAACACTGATCCCAAGTGATTAACAGCACAACAGATCTATCTGTTCTAATAAAGAACTTTCTCTTTGCACCAGACACACAAGCATCCTTCCCCTACCATGTCTCTAGGACAGCTTCAGAGCACAGATCTTTCCAAACCCCAAAAGGTGACAGCTCAGTTGTACCCTTCACTCTCACATGAGAACATTCCAAAGACCAGGCTCAGCCCTCAGTGACCGCCTAGCAATGAGAGCAGACTGGCTCTCCCTCATGCATTCACGGGCATATCTGGTTTTAATTTCTTTAGCAGCTCTAGTTCCCTCTTTCTAGCTTTCCCAGGCAGGCTAGCTTGAGGCTAAATCCCAATCCCAGCTCAGTGCCACTTAGAAAGGGGAAATAAAAACGAGCTGGTGATGGAGCAGAGGGATGGCAGCCAATGCGTGCCGGGCGGTGGGTGGGATGCTGAATGAAGGCTGCTGTGCCATTTCCAGCAGGTACCTCCAGCTGAGCTGCTCCCACAGCTGCTGCTGTGCAGCAGGGCCTCAGAGAGAACACCCCGTGGGCCAGGCTCTGCCAAATGTAGTTTTGGGAGGCTTCCTTGACTGTGCAGAAGTGGTTTTTGACAAGGCGACTCGTGACTTTAGCTGAGTTGACTCTCTGAAATTCAAAGCGTCTCCAACACCAAGGCAAGCAGGAAAGCTGGCAAGTGCCTGAAGTCCAACACCGCTCAGCATTCCTGTTCAACTCTCGTAAAAAAGAAATCATGGGCTATATTAATCCTGAACTCAGCTGCAGTAAAGTAGGCCGTGACTTCAATGAGATATACACGTTCCCCAGTCAGGTTTTGAACAAAAAAATTTTACAAGTTTACATGATCTAAGAGGCACCAAGCCCTGCATGTGAGAGTTTTCAAAGGCACTGATTCAGGAGTAAAACGGGAAGAAGCCTTGGTTATCCAAGTGCTAAATCCCATGCAGTATCCAGTCAATTAGGGTGTTTCTTCTCTGGCTGCAGTATTTGTGTACAAAACCAACCACTTAATTAAATTCTAATTTTCAGTCTTAAGGCAGATGCTTCACAGTCTAAGAATGGCTCCACAGCTTATTTCTTCCAGTATTTTCCAAGAGCTTCAAGCCAGATACTAAAAAGCATAGCAGGCTTAAATGCAGCATTAAATCTACCTTACTGTTACAAATAATCACAGCTACCAAGTACTCTGATAAAGTCAATTTTAAGTCCCTCAGCACTTCCATGGGCTTGTTTACTAGCCTTCTTTCTGATGCTCTCACTCTACTCTCTCTCCACATTGTGACAAGCAGAAAACAGATCAGAGGATTTCCAAGACAGTTACTCAGCTTCAAAAAGGCTGATGTACAGTAGATACCCTGCAAACTGTAATATAAAGCTTTACAAAGTGTCATTGCTATGGAAACATGCAAGTAATCTGTGGTTAGGCCAGCTAACGTTTTAATGACATAGTCCTTGAGGAAAGAACGGTTTTCCCTTTGGAGATATAGATGAAGACTTGGAATGAAAATGTAGGCTAGCTTTGTTGAAGAGAAAAAATTCTCCCCAATCTTTAACTGCTCTCTGCCGTCTTGCTCAGTTTCTCAAACACTCTTCTCAGTTTCTCTAACTCATTTCAGGCAAAGCCTCAAAATCTTTCCCTCCCTCAGGAGTCCTGTACTCGTCCCCGCTGCATGAGAAGCCCTCAAAGATATCTGTGAAAAAAGCACAGGCTTCTGCAGAGCTTTCCCAGCTGACCAAGAGGAGGGTCGTGCACACCTGCTGGCAGCAGCTCATTCCCCACCACTGGCAGGTAAATAAATGATCCGGGCAGCTCCACATCCCAGCTCTCCTGCCAAGAGCCATTCTGCAGAGCATTGAGCACCGATGCCCTTCGAAGCTGCCCTTCCTCAAAGGGCAGCTCATGTGCACGGAGAACAGCTCTGGGAACGGGGAAGGAAGCTCCTTGATGGAATTATTGCTGGCCACAGAACCTCAGGCATGCTCACATTTTCACCTTCCTCCCCCAAAATAGGCGAGATGCCAAGGAGTAAGATATATTCAAAGAACTGAAGTCTTTCAATATCTCATTACAGAAAACAGCAGACAAGTTGGCAGAAAGCCAGGCAGGCTTCCAATGAAAACACTCCCATTATAGCTTTGCTTGTGTTTCTATGAACTTTCATAAAAAAACAACACTTTTAAGAAATATTTCAGTTTTTATTAATTGGCTTTTTTGATAAAGATCTGTTTTGTTTGAAAACTCCCCAGTTACCCAGCCCTCTCCCACACCTCCTAATCACTGTTTCACCTCCTACAGCCTGACAGGCTTCTGCTGCACTCTGTTCCTCATGAGCATCCACAGCTACTGCACAGGTTAAAATATCATCTGCCCTGGGACACCTGCAGAACAGAGGATGACAACAGTGTGTGAAGAGGCTGGATCAAATTCAGCATTCCTTTGGCCATCTCAAAAGCATCTCTTGCTACTTTGCGAGCCCTATTACTTCACAGGCTGAGACATAAGAAATGGAAGATGTTCCCAGTCAGATAAATGACATGGGAATCTTTGACTTCTGTACCAAAACACAGCTCCTCCCCTTCATTCCAGCCTTTGCATGAAGGTGCAAAGCCAAAAAACCCTCAGCTTCCCTATTATTTTCACTGCCCAAAGAAAAACTGTTTTCCTTCCAACCCAGAGCCCAGTGCAAAGCTACAGCAGTGTCAGAGGTTCTATGATCAACAAGGCCGAGGTGACTGTCACAAAATTAAAACGAGGAGGATAAAAAGGATAAGTCTCCTTTCACCTACCACGCACAATTAGCACACTTTTAATGAACTGGATAGGTTTTAGAACTTTGGCCATGTTTCATCACTCAAAGATTATCAGTACCCAGCATCACATGCCTGGCTCACACAAGGAAGGAATAATTTCATCATGTAGACAGCAGGCCCAGGCTTCTGCCAACCCTGGATAAAAGTCCATGACAGACATTTGATTGCCATGAAAATTTCAGACATTCAACAAGAATATTGTACTTTACAGTATCAAATGTCAGGTGTAGAATACAGCAAAAGTGAACGAAACGTGCAAGGGGCAAGAAGTTTCCCTTTTTGCTTCCTAACTGAAGCAGCTCCTCATCCGCCTTCACAGAAGAAACACTACAGCATGTTTTCAACTCCTCCACAGGCAGAGTCTTCAAAATACTTTAAAAAGTACTCTTTGGTCAGTATGAGGGTATAGATTTTTTTATAAGAGCGAGGACAACACAAAATTCGGAATAAGCAGAGAACTACAGTGATTGAGAACAAAGAACTGGCTTTTCATTGTGGAAGAGAAGGAATTAAGTCAGGCCCAAGCAGTGACAGCTATGGCAAGGAGCTATACCAAAGCCAAAAGAAAAAGATCTTTTAAATAGTTACTAATTTTAAATAGTAAATAATTTAAATAAAAACAGCTCAAGGCTGTTTTCCCCAGGTATTTCAAAGACTAAACATCCATCCAGATGTCAGGTATAAACCTCACAGGGGATCCAATTCACAGAAATAATTGGTGCTACTGAGAAGTTTGCTGCAAGAGGCTATTTAAAAATAATAATACAGCTGCAAATGCATATGATTCTTGCTGCTCTAAGCAGCATTTTATTTCAGCTTACCAGTAGCTCAAATCTTTCAGAGCAGTATGTAAAATTGTTCCTCATACAGTACCTGTCCTTGTGCTATGTCAAACCATTTTCTAGTTACAAAAGCACAAATATTTCAATACTGCCTAAATTGCTAAGAGTGAGACATCTAAATCAAGATCAAAAGGTGTGTTTCTAAATCAAGACTGCAGAAGAAATTTGAAGGTAAAAAAGTATTCAGAGGGAATCTGTTGTACACTTTGTCATGAGTCATCTTTTTTAAGAACCTTGATCTTGAAGGAAGCTCCACTGAGGCAGAAGTCCCAATCCATGGGATCCCACGCAGTGCCTGCAGCAGAAGAGGAGCTCAGATCAGACATGGAAGAGTCAAGCCTGGCCATTGCTCATGCTCAGACTCAATCACCTTACTCAGTACATGGTGATCTTCAAAGCATTTTAATGAAATCCATTTCAGAGCAGCAGCCTGACTTCTCTCACTGCCTCAAAATTTATCAGTGAGACTGAACTGTACCCTTCAACACTGAAAGGATCTTAAACACTCATCTCATTGATTCAAGCTGCCTTGTATCCTTCAAGAGGGCACTCTTGGAGACAGGAGATGAATCAGGGAAGCCAAAACCACCAAAGACTTCTAGCCTGACCCTTGGGAGGAGTTCCATTCTGACAATGTCCTCTGGACACAGGAGCAGAGCAGCAGCCTGCGAAATCCATCGACAGTCTACAAATTCAGGCTGTAACAGACAAAAGAACTTACAGGCATAATACTGTCAATTAACTTCTCATCCATTTTACCTCTAAGACATTTTCCTGGCACAGGTGTTGAGCGCAAGCCCTACTGCCCACACTCAAAAAGCTCCCCGTGTCAACAGTGAGCCAAGTTTCCCCCATTACAAGAAATTTTCTTGAACTCCATTGCAGCAGCTGTGCCTTCAGGGTTTCTGTTTGGGTTTTTTAAGGGGAGACATGCAAGGAAGCAAAGAATTCCTCCAAAAGAACAGATGATTGTGGGCACCATCAGATTTTAGGGACTCCAGAGACAAAGGCTACAGAAGGTAAAAACCTTAAAAAATGGCTCCAGTATTCTTCTTTCAAGGGTTAGAAGAAGAAACTAACAGACCAAGCAGTAGTTAATAAAAGGAAAGGATTATGTCTGGAAGGAGAAAACTGACCTGAAATACAAGAGTCACAAAGGGATGTTGAACCAGAAGTAAAGTTATTCTGTAGCAAATGAACAAACAATATAAAGGAGTAGATTGGTATTTTTATAATTCTTCCAAACCCACCAACTTTTGTGCAGAGAAATGCGAGGTTTTCGAAGCCATTTCCAGGTAACTATGTGTCATCTTCAGGGTTACCTGCTTTTAGAAGTAACATTCCTGTGAACTACTACTAAAATCACAAAAACTGGTAGACTCTGGGTGAATGCTGGAAGCAGCAGAAGTATTTCATCTCCTTTTTCCAACTTCTCTGGATGGAAGGCACCCATCTTGAGTGTGCTGCTGCACTCAAAGCCAGTGAAGATCCTGGATCCTGTTCAGTCACAAGAAAGCTTCAGAGCTCATTGTACCTCGGCATCAGGATTCACCAGGCAGCTGGTTGGCGTTCAGCAGGGCAGCTGGAGTCCTTTTGGGAAAGGGCTACAAGAGGCACCACCTGTACTTTGCCTTTTTTTTTTTTTTGTACTGCATGAATCCTTGTAAAGCTCCCTGTATACAGACACTTTTCTTCGAAACTAGAAAAGGTTAAGATACTGGAATATATTCACTGGAACATTGCAGAATCTTTGTCTGTTGAGTGGAGGACAGAGCAAACATGAAGGACAATGAAAATATCTTCTTTTCTAAAGAAGTTACATCCACTCACACTGTTTGGGGACCCAGCACCAGCTCATTGCTGTAGCTTATATTATGTGGAGAAATGAATTCTTGCTTACTTAGCTATTGTGCAGACTTTAACCTGTCAGAAGAAATGAGATAAAAAGCAGGGAACAAAAAAAAAAAAAAAAGACAATCTGACTCATTTCCATAGGGGCACTTAGCACATCAGCAGAGATTGTTCCTAAAGCATTATTCAGCAACCTACTTTACAAAAATGAGTTTTCAAAAAAAAAAAAAATCCATCTAGAACACACCTATTGCTTTAATGGGACTGAAGTTTTACAGCAACCTGTTTCAACACAGTTAACAGTCTTTCTGACAATAATACAGCCTAAGCTTTAAACCACACAGGGCATGCTGATAAAAGTATTCTTTATTCTTCTCTAGCTCTCTGCCCAAAAAATGACTCACTAAACAACCAACATGAGGTGATGTAAGGCACCCAACTGCGTTCAGTCCTGGGCGCAGATGTCTACGACCAGCTATGCCTCTGTTTTCCCAAGCTGTAGAGCAAAGATAAGCACAAATAGCTTCAGTCTGGAATAAGATAATCATGCAGGCAATGGCAAAGACAGAAGTCAACTCTGCTGCTTGGGAAAGCAATATCCCCCACAGAAAACCCCAGAATTTTAAACACGTGAGACAGAAGGAACACCATGATTAACTTCTGTCAGGTACAGGAATCATGCAATACACAAAATTGTTTGGAACAGCAATTGCAGAAATAACATTTGCTACAAAAACACATGTTAAAGAGCTTTGTTTCTTCCCAGAATGTCCCACTCGTATTTTAGTTTGCATAAGCCTATAGCTTTAAGAACACAGAGCTGAAAAATTCCCTTTAAACAAAGTTTTTGCCTTCCCAACTATTTTTACATAATCTGAAAACCTAGTGATAAACACAACTGTCAGCCTTTTAAGGCAGGCTCTCTCATCTCAAGCAGAACAGCATTTCACTTTCTATTAATGATGCTATTTTTTGTGGTCATGTATTTAATTGAAAGCTGATGAGTGGTATTCTTTAACAGTTAGAGCCATCAAAATGAAAACTAAATGCAGGGAATGCAAAAGCAAACCTAAAAATGCAATGAGAAATAAAAGAATGTCACAGAAGTCATTAAATAAAGAGGCCAGTAGAGAAATCTAGGTGAAACAAGAACAGAATATAAGCATTTCACACCACTGTCCTGATAGAAGCTGAGACTCCAATCCACACAATTTTCCCAGATATGCAGAATACAGTGACTGAGCCTTATTTACTCCCCGCTCTACCCAAAATAAAGCCTGCACAAGCTTCCCTTCTGTAACAGGGAAACTCTCAATCCCATCTACTTTTATTGAAATACAATTTCCAGCAAGACTTAACTTTGCAAAAAAGACAGCTGAAGCTACAGTGCTGTTGTTTTGAATACATGCACTAGTAGAGCTACCTTTTTTTTTTTTTTTTTTTTAAGANTTAAAAAGACTTACTTTTTTTTTTTTTTTTTTTTTTTTTTAAGATGTGCAAGAATAGAACTTTTCTTTGATAAGCTTCTGGAGTCAGATAAGCTGAAGGACAACACTGACAATGCTATTCAAATTTGCATCTGTTCTCCCACTGGAAAACTAGTCAGGCATAGACAGGCAATGTTCACCTACATCTGGCTACTGTGTACCACAAACCCAATTTGAGAAGCCACATTCAGTTTCCACTATAACGCTGATAATGATACAGCACGCCTGGTATCCCAGTAAACACTGCCCTTGAGCTCGGAACCCTGTGTTTTCCAAATTACAATTACAGTATCGCTCCCCTAAAATAAGGGTTGTCAAATTATATATGAGAAGAAAATAGAAACTATAATGAATAAATACAGTCTTTCCCTTGAATATTTGGAATACTTGTCTTACTCATATACTGGCAGTGCTGCTTCTAAAGAGCAGGCTAAACCAAGCAGTCCACAGATTATTGCTCCCCCCCATTTAATTATCAGAAGATTTTGTAGCAACGGCATTGTTACAGCATATGAGGCAAGGCAAAGTAGTGTTCTTGAAAAAGACAGCTGGATCAAGTTATAAATGTAGTTGGTCATATTTCAGGGTTCAAACAGGTAACTTTCATACAGCTTTAGGTCAAAGAGTTACTGTACTATCTGTTCAAAGAGAGGGCCCATTCTGCATTAGGAAGCCTACCTTAAACTTGTGATTTTCTTCATAACCCACACAAAGGAAACTAACCTCTAATTTGTAGTTGAGCCAAATATCTTTGCTGACATCTGTATCAGAAATCCCAGCGGAACACTCTTACTGATTTTCATCCAACTGCGACAAAATGTATTCAGTGATTACACATTTTATCACCAACACAACTGATAATGTATCTCAGATCTACAGAGGGAAAGACATTACTTAGCCCTCCTAAACAGAAGTGAGGCAATACACAGGTAGTGGCGCTTCAGATACTCTGGTAACTTTTGCAATCAATTTTAAATCCTCTGTTCAGAACCTTCTGGCAGTAACAGCTTTTTGAAGACTTGAACTCACGTTGTCAAATAAACTAAATTCAACCCAGAACCTATTCTCTTGTCTTTTCACACAGCAAGACCCACAGCAACAACAAACATATGAGTGAACTCCTGACAGTTTCCTAATGCCAGAGCTAGCACATGATGCTGCTACAGGCACAATATTCAAACTTAATCCATCATTAGAAAGTTGAGAAGGTGCTATATTAGCTAAAAGCAAGTGATGTGTCTTTAGATACTGAAAGTTACTAATTGCATGTAGCATTATTTGCCATAAAGAGATCCTCCCTTATGCCAGTGATGCGTGTATAAATGCAAAATAGAATGCAAGCAGAAGGGAAAAGCGTGAGGTAACAGGAGTGACCCTTCTGGTTGTCACCACTGTGGCTCCTGTGTTAGCTCTAAATGATGCTTTGTGAGGCTGGCAGAGCTGCATCCCTAGTTCCACCACCGTGTTTGGGAAAACTGTCCCACTCCTATGCTTAGGATGGACAAAAGCCTAGCAGAAAGCCTCCAGCTCATTATTGCCTGACTGCCTCTGCTCGAGTTGAGAAAAAAACTCGAGTGAGAGAGAGGCTTTATTACTTTTATTTCCGAACTTCAGAGCAAACCTTGTAGCAGAGAGGCTCCAGGACCTGCTCTGAACATCCATTTACACCTACAGCCCCAAAGAGCAAACACAAGCACACTGATAAGCCGGTGCAGGTGCACTGAGGCCTGACAGAAGCTCCGGCCGCGCTGCAGGCTGCCTGCCATCACCAGATTTTATTTCTGCATTATTATTGGGCAAGGCTAAGGTGGGTATTAAGACGGCCTGCCAAGATAAATTAAAGGTCTACCGGCCCTTAATGAGAAACAGTATCCCCACCCTCGGCTCGGAGGTTACGGGTGACACCGCGCATTATGTTCACCTTGCTTTTGTCTTCTGCCTCGAGTTTAGACGCAGTAAAATGTAATCAGGGGCAGTCATGCGTGAGCCCAGACACTTGGCTGCCGGGACCCGCCAGGGCCCGGTGCTGCGGCACAAAACCCGGGCGGGGATCTCCGGGCTCCGGCTGGGGGAACAAAAGAGCGCTCGGGAGCCCCGGCAGGGAACGAGGGCGCACGGAAAGCTCCGCGATTCCCCTGGAGCCGGGCCAAGCGCGGCCGTGCCCGTTACCGGGGGCAAAGGCAGAGACTTCATCCCAAGGCACGCCGAGTGGTTAAGACTTCCCAATAAATTCCTCCACACTCCCCTTAGGGATAACCTATCATCCCAGGGCACAAAATGCTCTCCCGAGCAAGCAGGAGCCCCCTCTGCCACGCTCTCTCCCACTCCCCCTGCAATTTAAAAGTTAACAGTTCCACGAAATCGGGACGTACACGTGGGGATTATCCCATGCATCCTTTCCAGCTCGGGCTCGTCTAGCTTAAAAATATGAAAGATAAAGTTACTGAACACTTCGGGGATCAGCTTGTAACACCAAGTCCCTTTGCTAGCTGGTGTTTGGACTGTGCAGATCCTTGATCCCTGACAAGAGGGCTCCAGTGATGGAAGCATTAATGATAGAAGAGCTGCTTCTTAATGTAAACTTTGAAAGGCTTCCTAAGAATTTTGCACGGCCAAATTCCTGCAGAAACACCGTAAAGTTGTTTTCTGACCAGTTCAGTGTGTCCAGCCCCTTTTAGCAGCCTTCTTGTACTAAACCATTCAAGGGGCTTTATTAGTTTTTTTTTTTTTTTAATAGAAGCTTCACACTAATTGCTTTAAGTCACCTACAATTGGACTTGGGTTTTTGTTCATTTGACACAAGCACACACAAATACTTCGTGAATAGTTAAAAATTAAAAGCATTTTAGAAGAAAGATATCCCTTAACATTCACAGAAGTGATTTGACTGAACTTAAGGCTTTCAGGAGTAACATCTAAAAATAGGTAGTGTCAGCTATGCAAGAATTTAATAAGTAGTGGCCAATGCTGTGTGTCAGAGACCTGTCCAATTTTTAAAGCTTCAGAATTACCAAAAGAAGCAAGTACAAGTCCTTGAGATCCAAAAAAAATCTCAGGATGATCACCTCCTCCTGTTTTAATTTAAGTACCACATACCTCCAGAGAGATAAATACAGCTCACTGTGCTGAAACAAAGAGAATAAACCACACTTGCAGATACATGCCATGATTCAGGCACAGGTAGAAAAGCACATTCTGAAAGTAGGCACCCCATAAAAGACATCACTTAGAAGTACTTATTTGCTATCAATTTCTCCACAGGCTAAGACTTTTGGTGCACATTTTACGGTACCTTCTGGCTGTACAGATCAGAGACCTGAGAAGATAAAGGCCCTTCAATTACCTTACTGCTTCAGCCTGTTTGACTCTTACAGGTATAGATACAGTTTCACCAGTACCCAGTTATGCTTACTTAAATTCATTTACCAAAGAAAGACTCAAGCTCTCCTCCTCACAAGCCTTCCCTCCCTCTTCAGACACAAAAGAAACTTTTCTGCCCCATCTAAAAACTTCAGGCAAGCAAGGGATAATACATTTCCCCATTTTCAGCACCAGCAATCCACGGAGGGGGCAGGGAAGAAAAAGTGCATGAAATCCTTTTGCACAAGGTTATTAAGTGTTATCAAAGTAACTGTGCCTCCAGGGATGGATTCCAGCCTGTTCCAAGCATTATCCCCCCCCCATCACCAAAACCCAGCGACGACACACACCTCATCTGTCACTGCTGGAAGAGAGCTGGGGAGAAAAGGGTCTTGGAAACTGTAAAAGCGATTAAACTGGAACTGAATGGAGGCGGGTAAATCACCACCATCAAAGTGTTACAGGCACATAAAGGCACACAGGTGAAGAGGATAATAAAAGCGCTCCTCTAGGAGCGAACACCGCCGAAATATACGCTTTTCAATAAAGGTTTTCAAAAAAAAGGAGACACGGGAGAGGGGTTGCGAGCAGCTCTCCTCCTCCTTCCATCTCCCAAAAGGCATCATAAATTGCTCTTATCCTCCCACCTACCCC
>VWZN01003117.1:736975-770484 GCA_013396955.1 Regulus satrapa
TTTTTTTTTTATAACTCAGCCAAACCAGAATGGAATTTCATGGGAAAAGTGAAAGGTACATCTCTAGCCTCGAGGCATCGTTGCTGCCAAGTTTCAGGGTCTGGCTGCAAACAATGGAGGTGTCGGAGCATCTCCAAAGCGGTGCACCCTTGCACGCACTCACATGTGCTCACGCACACTCACACACAGGCTGGAAGCATCCTCTCTAACGGTGCCTGCTCCCAGAAAACTGACAGCGTTTAAAAAAAGGGAGTCCGCCGTGAAAAGCAGGCGACAAAGCAGCGGATAAAAGGTTTGCGACTTGGGAGGACACTTCGGTGCTCCCCTCGCCCCAGTCCCGGTGTGCAGCCATCCATAGGGGCACAACTCCTCTCCACAGGCTCTTCACTAGCTCAGTCTCGCAGCCACGGGGGATTTTTGCAGCAGGTTTTCCTACCCCTAGGAAGGGCAGGAGGTTGTAAGCTCCCCTTCCTGCTCCTCCTCCTCCACAGAGGGAGGAGAGCAGCCGGTGAGCCGGGCTCTGCACCCCGGGGTCTGCAAGGCTGTGGAGCCGGGCTGGGGAACTGCCAGTTACCTTATATTTTCCAGTACACTAATTTCTCTTGTCATCTTGCCAGTGACAAACAGAGAGAGTTAAACAGAGCAATCCATTAAAGAAGCAGCCTGACAGACCGATTGTTAAGGGTTTCAGCGATCCCCATTTACACTGGCCTGAAAAAAATTTAGCCTCGAGCAGCTCCAATTACAGAATTATCGGACCACACTCTGGTCCCTTTGTGCACTTCGCATCTCTGTCATCGTTCCAGGCCTCTCTCTATGTAGTTGCTTGGAAATGGTGAGCAAAATGGAAGGAGACTTGTAACAAGCTCAGAGAAATTAAAGGGGGGGAAAGAGATAGAGAGAAAAGCTCCTTCCGTGATTCTAATGTCTGAAACCAGGACACTTTTAAAATGTAACACTGTATAGGAATTTAAAATATTTTTCTCTTCCTCTATTCATTGCTTTAATGCCATGGAACTACTTGCTAAGATTCCCTCCCCCCCTCCTACCTCCCAGGGAATGTACAATAACCCTTCTGTAAATTCCTCAGGTCTGATTTTAAGAGGTACTGTAGAACTTTATTCATGGAGGAAAGGAATAATCCCAATACCTTCCTGCAGTAACTCTCTTTAATAAACACAGCAGTGTATGTTTTGATCCCAGCCAGTGATGCAAGCAGCAGGAAGAGGAAATCAACAGCACCTCTAGGAAAAGTGAGGTCTCAGCCCTGCTCTGCTGCCATCCCACTTGGTGACCTTCAGGCTGGATTGCCAGCATGGGTTCGAAGGTGGCACCATTCCCGGTAAAGAGGAATTTTGAAAAGCCCAGAGGACTTTTCACTTCCGTAAAAGCAAAGCTTGAACTCTGTAGATTTGTTGTTATTATTATGAAAAAATCCCCAGCACAATAATTTCTCCACCTTAGGATGCAAAACGTAAGCGTTTCATAACCCTTCACCTTTGGCTGAGCGAATCATATCCCCGGTGATGCAGCAGCTACGTGACATTACACCCCTAAATCAGTGGGGCATCACCTATTTATCTTCCAGCAAACTCTCCCATTCCTGGCCTCCCAAACAATTTGGCCATCCCTCTGCCAGTATTGCCCTGGTAGCAGTACCCTCATCAGTCAGCAACATGTAAGAACCTCCCCCCTTTCCTTGCACTGGAGTCATCTGGTTTCGCAGGGAGGGAAAGTGAGCAAAGCCACACCTGGGCAATGCTAGAGGAAGCTGAGATCAAACTTCATCCTAATGCACCAGGGAATGCTGGCTTCCCTCTGGCCCAAAACAGAAGGAAGTTTCTCATGGCTGAGTCCCCAGTTCTGCCATGCGACTTCTTTGTCCCCATCCCTTTCCCTGAGATGTGATGGAACTGACCTATCAATTTCTCTGTGTCCAGTGAACCTCACTGCAGCACATCCGTACTTGGAGCTCTGCCCAGCTGCAGGAATGGAGACTTCCCACCCCAGATTTTGGGTGGAGATTGAAAGCAGGAGAAAAACCCCCATAGCAACCCAGGGAGCTCTCGGGGGTATTGAAAATTCCTCTTATTTCTTATAAATCACTTTGGCCAAGAACTCAAGTATCGGCAGTGTGTTGGCCGGGGTTGTTTTCCTTGCAGTTATCCACATGCAATTCATGCCTTGGAAAATGACCCATTTACCATCATGCATTGTTGCTTAGCTACATGCGCTTTCCCTCTAAGTTTTCCCAAATGGAAACATGGCTCTATTTGCTTTGGAGATCATTTTCCCTGGCTTTCTCTGCTTTACAGTAAATAAGCATAAGAAGAGCCTCTGAACGCTGAGTGGAGAAATAAAACAAACAGCACGGTGTAGGGTGAGCATTTAAAATCCAGTATGTGAATGCCTTCCTTTTCCAGCCAAGGTGATGGGCAGGGATGATTTGAGCAAAGGCAACTTGCAGGTCAGGTTCATTAAGACCTTTTTTTTGTCTGTCCTTTACATAAAGGTTCTTTCCCTGCTGAAGATTTCCAAGCAATTAGGTTGAATAATTCTGTGTTCCCAAGAGAAGAGCATTACTCCCCTGGGGGACAGGTAGGACTCAGGGGCACCTAGAACTCCCTCTGTGTCTCTCCTGCCATGCCTGCCTTGTGGAATCCTAGGTATCCTCTAGAAACATGCAGGAAAACACCTCCCTTACACCAGCAAACCAGCAGACACTACTTCGTGCCACTAGATAAGACTTTAGCCATCAAACCCAAGAATTTCTCCCCTTCACTAAGTCCTGACGACACGGTCATAGCGCATGGTGGGCACAGGCTGTCACATCAGCCACTGCAGCATAAAGTTCAGCTTCCCAGCACACCAGCTAAATCTTTGGGCCATTTTCTGCAATCCTGAGCCCACCAGTGCCTATGCTGCACAGATGTCCTCAAAACGTGCAACAAATCCAGAGTGTTTGGAAAGCATGAGCTTTACAGACCATGCACGGAGGGACTGAGGAGCACATGTTTGGCTGTGTCCTGGGATCACTGGTCTTGCTCAGCCTGTGCCTTAGGGCTGAGTTGTGCCGGCATGGTGCTTGTGTCCAGGATTTCCAGATGTCCAGCAGTTCATCTGTTCCTCAAGGATCAGACAAAACTTGCAACATCTTCAGATTTTACTAAGGACAAAGCTTTTGGGTAAAAAGGCAGCCAAGTCTCTCTCACAACATGTAGGTTAGTAGAGAACTCAGTGGGAAACCTTTTGTTTCCTGGTGCCATGAATGTGCTGGACATGAACTCATTGTGGAGAGTAGACACAGCCGTCATCTGCCGGAGCTCCCAGGAGTGGGATGCTCTGAAGGGTGAGCTCTGCCCTGCCTTCTGCTGACAAAGCATAAAATGCGTATTGTCTCTGAACAGAAAAAGGGGAGAAACAAAGTAAATAATGTGATGCTGCTTACCAGGCCAAAACACTGAACTAAGGTTTAATACAACACTTTCCAGAGTGCCAGAAAGCGAAGAGGGATATTGTACCTATGCAAATCCCGGCCGGTGGGTTGACACATCCCAGACACTGTGCTCTGTGAGAGCTGCCAGCACCTGAAGAAGCACCTTTACTCCCCTGTCGCTGGGAAGCTCTTATCTTGCTTTGACCAAGCGTACACAATAGAGCTTTGTTTTGGGCGATACCTCCCAGATGAACGGCCTCTTAGAAGTGCTTTGAAGAATTAAATGAGTGAAAACAGTAGCAGAGGGAGAGGGAGGGGAAGGGGAGAAAAACTTGCTGCTGCACGACAGAAGGTGAAGTCGGTGGATACTAAACCCACTAAATAAGGAGCCAGAATCCATGTCAGACTGAAAGAACCAAATGTGTGACCAGGCTCCCTGCCACCAGAGGCACCTCGTGACAATGCCTGAACCCCAAAGTGGGAATCTACTGTCCCCTGTGTCCCTGTCGCGAGGGTGGGGATGCTGCTTTTTGCAGATGCTGCCCAGGTCTGTGGTGCTCCAGCCCCCAGCTCCCCACACACCAAGCTCAGGCACCTCACCCTCATGGTATGGCCCCATCTCTCTGCAAGGGGTGTGCTTCAGCACAGGCAGTTTGGGGAGGTGATGGTATCAGACAGCGTGTCCTCTCCTTCCCTTTGCCATTGAATTTCTGCAGCTGAGGGCAAATCCTGCTGCTTGCAATCCCCTCTGGTCTCTTTGGTTGATAGGAGATGCCAGATCTTTCTTGCCCTGGGCAAAGGAACACTCTGGCTCAGTGCAGGCTGGGCACCTGCCTTAGGTCCTGGAGCTGGATCAGGCCAAGGGCAGTTTTCACGAATGGAAATCCCCCTGGTTTTATTGTCTTTGAAGCCTGGAAACACCTGCCTGTTGCTCAGGGAAACAAGGCAGGCAGGATAAGGGTCTGGCAGCACCTCCCCTTTGTTCTGTGTCCTTCCTGGCCACCCTTTGGAGCCCAACCCTGCCAGCACCCTGTGCCCCCCATGGTTGGTTAGGAGTTGTCCGTGTGAAAATCAAACATCAAAGAGCTCTTCCAGCAAGGACTATTTCCACATCAAATGCCTACCTCCAGTCCTGAGCCATTGGGGAGAGAACTCATCATAAAAGGAGAGAGAAGATTAATATTATTTTTCAAAAGTATAATGGGAGGTTTCCACTCCCCAAGCACTTCAGAGTTGGTTTTTGCACAAAGCCAGAATAATTTCAACCCCAAAGGAAAAAGAAAAATATATAAGAGGAGGTTAAAAATGCCTGAAAAGATAGCTGGTCTGAATAGAAATGTTCAGGTCACTGTCACTTTAGGGGCTGGAAGAGGCTGCTGCTGGGAGAGCCTGACTTTCCATAGGAATGCATGTCCTCCATCCTCACTCAGAGCAGCAGGCTTGTTTTGGATGCCTGCCTGAGCACAGGGAAACGGGGAGAGCCAAGGACGGGCTGTCGGAACTGCAAACTGCTGAGAAGAGGAAGGAGAGGACAAGGGGTAGAGAAGATGCTGGAAGCACTCTGTTGGGCAAGTGGAACGGGAAAAGCCCGCTGTGAGGTACAGCCCTCCCTGAGACTCTGAGAGAAAGGCGGCACGAATCCGGCCAAGCGACGGGCTGGCAGCGTGCCTGGAGCGTGGCATAGCTCTGCCTTGGAAAGGCACCTGCAGCCTCAGCATCTTCCCCTTACAAACATGCCACAGCATCACGGGGGAACCACAGTCCTGCAGCATGACAGCCAGTTTCTGCTCTGTGAGCATGAGCCATTGGACCAGACGGGTGTATGAACAATTACTTGATCATTTCCACTGCAGGAACCAACTTGACAAATACCTCCGATTCACAAGCTTGCAGTCTGCTTCTGAAAAACCAGCCCAGGAGCAAGCTTCCACCCTGGAAAAACCCTTGCCTGTGTCTGCTGTGCATCCTTTCCCATGCTGGGAAAGATTGGGCCCAATGCAGAAGGCACCATGTAGCTGGCAAAGCTGCTCTGGGGCAATGTCCCCAGGCTGGTAGGTCAGGGGTGGCAGGGCTTAGCCCCTGGGAGGTGGTCTGTCCTTGGGTGACTTTGTGCCTTGCTTGTTTTCTGCTTCTTGGTCATCCAATAGAATGAAATTTTGCTAGTGTGCACCTCACGTTCCTCTGGACATGGGGTACAGACGTGAAGCAAAGTGTGGGACAGCAGCCCCAAGCCTCACAGTCTCGGGTGACATGCACCCCTCCGTGATTTTCACTGAAAAGGTGGGTAGGGAGAAAATACTTGGGGATAAGAAAATACAACCTATGATCCTGAGGGCTCAGGGAAACTGTTGGTTAAGCCAAATCTTGCCTTTTCCCAATGCTTGTAGTTACCCATCCGTGAAGAGGGCTGGAGCAGGCATCTTCACCCCATAAATCCCACTTAAGCCCTACAGAAAATGCTTCAGTGGTGCTTCAGGTTCATCTGCTGGCCACCACAGGGACAAAGGCTTCACACTGTCCCAAGCAAGCAGAAAAATCCCCCAGTCCCTCTGCTGGAGATTGGAACTTATGACTAGAGGGCACTGAGGGGAGAAAGCAGCAGCAAGAGGGTGGGTGGCTGGGTGGCAGCTTGTGGGACTGTGCTGGCTTCACTGTGTGCCCCAGAATCCTTCCTCACCAGCTTTCCTGTGCACCTGGAGCCAAAGCAGGGGCGTGATGGCAGACGCTTCTCCCTTCCCCCAGACACTGCCTGTTACCAGGAAGGTGGGGGAACCGTGTGACGGTGGCTCTGTGCTGCTGCTGGGGCGTGACACGCGGCGGGTCAGTGCTGGGAAAGCCAAGGGGTGCTCTGGGAACGGGAGACGCCTGCGGCAGACGGTGCCGGTCGGACAGGGCCGCGGGACTGCGCATTCCCTGCCCGAAACAACTCGCTCAGATTTACTGTAAGCGGCAGCCAGGCCGTCCATAGCTCGTGGGGAACATACCAGCCCTGCCTGCAGAAAGGGCTGCGGAAGCCAAGCTGGCCCCCTGCCCAGCCGGCTGGAGGAGGGGAACGGGGGGGGCTCTGCAGCCCTGCCCCGGCGCAGCACCCTCAGCCCGGCACCCTCTGCCTGCTGCAGGCCCCAGAGCCCCATTCGGGGGCACATGAGGCGCATTTTCCTTGGCCAGGTGCTTTCTGCACCTGGCGCAAGGAGGGGGTGATGCTGTGGATAGAACCCCCATGGATTCCACCGCCCCGGCACTGGGGCAGCTGGAGGAACGGCAGGGAATTCCTGACTGGGGCAGAAGCCCCTTGTAAGCGGCGCTGCAAAGGGACTCAGAGGCCAGGCTGGGTGCCGCTGGCCGGCATCCAGCTTGTCCCTGGAGCACTCGTGGCCACGGCCGAGCCGGGAAACCCCCCGGCTGCGCCCGGCTTCCGGCCTTTGTGTGGGAGCCGCTGGCGGGGCGGTGGCAGTGGGATGGCTGCCATCATGTCATCCTGGCCGGGCCGCCACGGCGCTCGCGTGTCCTGCAGAGGTGCTGCCGGACGGCGGGACACCGTGCAAGGTCTGCCTGAGGGGACTCGCCGTCCCCTCCCACGCAGCTGTGCTGGAAGGGAAATTTCCGATGCTGCCGGCTTCCCAGAAGTCAGGGGAGGTTTCATCCCTGCCTCTGCTGTCTCAGCCTGTGACCCTGGCATGCAAGGCTTAGTGCCAGCGGTGTGGGGTGAGACCGAGGGTGGGCATCCCCTCGGGCCAGGCTGTGTGGAGCTCCAGCCCTTCTCCTGGCCGCTCTCCCAGTCAGACCATCTTTGCTGGTGGGTCACCCACAGTGCCACATGCTGCCCAATGCCAGCCGGCTCAGGGACATCAGCACGTGCCATGTCCATGTCCCCTTGCCCCAGAGCCTCATACCAAAATCCCCTGTTGAGGCACGGCAGCCCACGGGCGTGTCAGGGTCACTGTGCTGGGGGTGCCCTAGGGGTGGGCTGCAGGGCCCAGGGCCAGGAGTCTCCAGGGTGGGGTCGGGGAGTCAGGGGACGCTGGCCATGTGTCAGGTGACACTAGTTGCCATAGGGAGCGTGACCATATCCTACAGCAGCCATCCCAACCTTCCCCAGCCACCCAGCGCTGGCTACGGATGTTTTCTGTTCTTACAAGAAATCCAGCTAAAAACAAGGGACTGTTCCAACCAGGTGGCTCCTCCAGAGCTTTTCCCTCTGCTCTGCATTTAAGCAGTAGTGATTTTTGCTCAAGAATGTCCATATTTTTGCTCTGCGTAGGCTCTGATTTTGAGCTTCCAAGGACTGAAGGGCTCCTGGCACCTTCCCATCCCCTGCCTGTCCTGACTGCAGGGCCTGTTGCCAGAAAAAAAACTGAGCCTGGGGCTTAAATGTCCGGCCCAAACCTGATGTGCCTGAGAAGGAGTGCTGACCCTGACCCGTGCAGCCCTCCAGCACCAGCTCGGGCTTAACTCTCTCCTCTGCAGGAAGATTTGAAGCCTTCCAGTTAATTCCGGGAAGGAGTTAGCAAGTCTTTGTGGCAGGCGGATTAGAGGCAGAGGTAAATGCGCCTGCTAAGTGTAATCTGACTGGTTAAAAGCTCAGCTCAGCCTCTATCCCAGCATTGTCCTTGCTTCTTATAAATACAAGAGACAATTCTGCAAACACAGACTTTTCCTATTGCCACGCAAGGGAGTGGTGAGAACCTGTTGTTCTACCCCTCTCCCCAGGATATAATTAGGATTTATTACCAACCCCCAGTGCCCTCCTTTCTCTGGGATGGGTTGGACACTGGCAGCCTCTGATCCTGCAGGTGCAGCAGGAGGGGGATTACAGCTCGTGGGGCCACAGGTCAGGGCAGGTAAAGGCAGCAGAAGCTCCTGACGTTGGGGAAATGGGACTGGGGATAGAGCCAGAGCCCTCTTTCTCCCCACAAGTCAGGGGTTCCTCCAATCCCATGCCCTGGGAAGCCCTCTGGATGGGATGGGACAGGATGCAAGGGGATAGGGACTGGGAGGCTGAGAGTTCTGCTCACTGTGGAGTATATAGCAACTCAAAACAGAAATGAAAAATTATCTTAACTGTGTAAAAATAGTTTACAGTTACTTGGTTCTCTGAAAACTTCTGGAGCTGGTGGCCTTAAAGGGACACAAGAGTGTTGCAGGAGCCACTGACCATGTGGCAGCAGCATTCGTGTCCCTACTGTCCCCTGCATGTGACAGGACTCCTTGGGCAGTACTAGCCAGGACCCTGTGTGCCAACCTCAGGAGATTTTGAGTGCCCTGGTGAGAGTCCCTTGCTCCCACAAATGGAGGGTGCACAGATGACCCCTCCCAGGAGATTATGGCTGACGTGAGGGGCTTTCATGGGAAGTATGAGCAGGCAGGGATCAGGGTCTTACCAGGATTAAGGTATTTTCCATGCATTTAAACTAGTTGTCATGAGTCTGGAGCTGACCCAGAGCACAGCACCTGGGGGACAGGGGAGAGGAGAGGGGAGAAACTCATGCCCACCCCAAAACCCACCCCAGGCTTGCAGGAAGGAGGGGAAAGTTGGTCACAGAGGCTTGGAAGCCTCCAAAGCCCCAGAGATTATCTCTGGTCCCCAATTCACAGAGGGGAACAACCCCAGTGAGGTGCCTGCTGATGGGGGAGAGCTTGGGGGGCTCAGGGGGGACAGCTTCAAGTCCCAGGGAGACAGCAGAGCCCCGTGCCCTCTGTGGGGCCAGGACAGAGGGGTCCACTGTGGGAGACGTGAGAGCTGGGTGTCTCCAGGAGCTTGGTAACCTTAATCCTCCCTTGGATTAATGCTTAGGGGAGCTGGGGACAGTGTTTAAACCTGCCAGTGAGCCCTCGTGTTGAGTGGAGCCCTGTAGTGGGGTTGGAGGGGGACAGGGGTCACAGGCTGAGGACAAGAAGAGGTGCAGGCAGTGCTGTGGACTAGTCTGACATGCAGCCTCAGATTTTGTGGGCATGTTCCTGGGCCCTGCCCTCCCTGGGAGCGAAGGGATGGGCAGTGTGAGGACCAGCTCTGTGACAGGGTCACTTCTGGCTTTGCTGCCTGGCTCTGAGAGGCTGCTGCTGCTCTGGCTCCTCAGGGCCACTGCAGGCTGAAGCCCTGAGCCTGCCCAAGGTGGAAACCATCTGCCCTCGGAAGGATACTCTTCTGGGGGAATATCTGCCTGTAATGAAGTCTCTGGGATGAAATCCCTTTCTCAGGATAAATTGGCTTCCCTGGGGCTGAGCTTTCAGCCTGGCTCAGAGAAGCAGTGTGAGGATGCTCAGGGATGCTCAGACTGCCCATGTTCCTACCCACACAGACCCCAGACCAAGCCCACACCCCAGCAGAGAACCCCCTTGCCTGTGGCATTAGGGCCACCCTCCTCTGTAGCCACTGGCCATGCTGGGGGGCTTGCAAGGCCGTGCAAAGGCAGAGCAGCCCCAGCCCCAGCTCTTCCCCTGAAGCACCTGGTCCCAGCCTACCAGGACACCACACCAGGTCCTGTCCCCAGCCTCAGCTGAGCAGGAAATGCCACATGCACACCCTTAGAAGAAGTTCTCACCCCCTGGCAGTGTGGGTACAGCTCTCTCCTGAGCATCCCCTGGTCCCAGCTCTTTACCAGGCACCTGGCTTCAGCGTGAAGGTGCCCCTGGACCCCAAGCACCAGTTACACCTCCTCCACCACTCCAAAGGCTTGGTCCCTCATGGGAATCCCCTGTCCTGTGCCTAATCCAGACCATGGCTCTATGCTGCCCAAACCTGCCACCGGTCCCAGGGAGCTGCCACAGGACAGTGTCACCTGTCCTGATGTGGCCAGTGTCACCTTGGGTGCCTCCCTGTCAGGATGGGAGTGGCCTTGCAGGGGCTGCAGGTGCTGTGTGCCTGTCCCTTGGGGCAGTAAGGCAGGATGGGATGTACTGTCCTAAGTGGCATCTTAACCAGATCTGATCCAGTCTTGCAAAGCCACAGCGCTTTCAATTCCCTTAGCACTCCAAATCTGCTACTGTGCATCTAAGCGGATTATTTTAAATACCCCATGATGGACTGCTCCTTTGTAATATAAACCAGCCTCATGTGTCCCATTCCCCTCCTATTTGCTGTAATTTAGCTGCAGCTTTGACAGCTAGAAGTCTCCCCAGCTCCCCCTGCTCCCTAGGAAACTTCCCTTGTATCAGCCCCTTCCCCAAATCCTCTCTCCCCTGTGCTGCTGAATCCCCCTCCATGCAGCCTTTAAGCTCTTGGGGCACATGATGGCTGTGGGATGTGCTGCCCCAGAGCTGCTTCATCTCTACCCAGAGCTGAGCCCTGCACCAGCATCACCCCCACCTGCACTTCAGAGCCAGGTCATGCTTCAGCTGCCTTCACGCAGAGAGGGGCCATGCAGGAGCCCTTTTGGGTGGATCTTGCCAGTTTTCAGGTTTTTGCTCGAGCTGACTGGCTCTGACACCTCAGTCCAGCCACGAAAAGAATATCCTGCCTCCCATTGCCACTGGAGCGGGGGTTTGGGGAGCACAGGGGCTGTCCTGGAGCCCATTCTCAGCAACGGCAAAGAAGCTGCCACTTTTCCAAGTGCTTCCCTTTGGGGCTTCTCTGATTAATGAGGGCTTGTTATTTCCAAACTGTTTGAAATCGTGTTTATTTTATCTGCCGCTGGATTCCTCTGACTCAGGGCTCATCGTTAACTGCCAAAGATGAGTGACAGATCCTGCTAATTACAGCTAATGATGGCCTTAAAGGATCTCTGTGCACACACATGTTTGTGTGCACACATGCCAAGGGCCATTTATAATTTAAAGTGGGGAGAGTCGTTAGAATAAACCATACCCAGATTAATTGCAGAGAGCAGCCTCTCCAGGGAGGATGCTCACCGTGAGGTTGTGGTTTCAAGCACTGCAAGTTGAGGACAGCACAGGCTGCCTGGGCAGTGGCAGCATGGTCCTGAGCTGAGTGTCAGACTCAGAGACACCAAATCAAATCTGCCACACCAGAAGTGTTTGGCTCGGGGCAGTTGGGAGGGAGCAGAGGACACCAATACGTGGCATGGGCATGAGTGGCTCAGAGCCATAGAGGGACAATGTGAGCTGGTGTCCAGCCCCAGGAAGAGCTCTGTGGGGGGGTTTTCCAACTGTGAGGAGGGCCATGCCCAAGAGATCCAGTTCTGCCCCAGTTTCTGTAGGAACGGGCAATTGGAGGAATGGGAGACGATTTTTATGGCTTTACTGAAGATAAAGCTGCAGGAGCACCAACCCCTTACTAGACAGCAGAAACCTCACCCAGGGGCTGAGGTTAACAGTGCCCACTGCCTTGGAAGTGCTGTCCCCTCTTCAGTCCCTAAGTAATTCAGCCCTGATGTAATGACTTTGCTTTTATGTTTTTTCTCAGGAAGAAAAGAGGGAAGATGAGACAATGAGCCTTTCTCCACCCTTGGGCTGGAGAATGTGGAACAAGAAGCAGCGGCTGCAGGATCTCATGGCCACCTCCTTGCCAAGGGGATGGGCAGAATGGGCACTTGCCATGGGCAGGCTGACTGGGAGCTTCCACAACCTTCCACCATGAGGTTTGTCCCAAGCCCTTCCCTAAACCAGTTTTCCACTTGCCTGTGCTGACTTTCATCCACCCCTGTGAAGAGGGCACATAGGGACAGACCCATGTGTCCCCTGACTCATCTCCTTATCCTTCCCCTCCTTAGAGGTCCTAATGATGCCCTTGCCCCTCTCCCTGTCCTGCCATCTCATGGAAGAGCTATCCAGAAGGAAACAAAAAACTGTTCCAGATGGCAGAAAGGCTCAAGAGAACAGAGCAACTGTTCCCCAGTCCTTACCTTTCTGCAAACCAAATCCACCTTTCTTGGAAAAAAAGTAATTCAAGCTCCTCAGTCTTCCTTGGAGCCGGTGAGCAGCAAGAGTGAAGTGCCAGCATTGGCTCCCTGGGGAGGGGAAGTGCCATCCTGCAAAGTGCTTCTATATTGGTCTCTGCCATGAGCAGGTCTAAATTGGAAGTGATGGCAGCAGCAAGTGCCAGGATGCTGAGATGGACTCTGGGGCCCACACAAAGTGATTTCAGGCTGTGCTTGCCCTGGGGCATGCCTGCCAGCACAGGACACTGCAGTTCTAATCCCACTAAAAGTTAGGTGGAAAGGACTTGGACAAAGGCTTTTTTGTCTTTCTTGCTGAAAAGACCAGATTCCCATGAAGACTGATAGCTTGTGAATTTGTCTAGGATCTTTTGAATTGTTCTGGTCCCCAAAACACTCAGGTTTCTCTTTCTGGAACACCCCCAATGCTCAGTTTAAGGCTCTTGCAGAAGCAGCTGTCAGAAGCTGCGGAGACATGTGCAGCCACTCAGTGGTTGTGACTGTTCCTGAAACTGTCCAGGGAGACTGTTTGCTCAGGGCCAGCTTTTGCTTGTGCTTTTTGCATTACCAAACTCCTGTCACTGTCCTCCAATCCCTGTTCACATAGGGATCCTGGGGGCTTGTGCTCTCCTGGCCCCATTCTCCCCCTGGCATGGTTTCCTTTGCCGTGGTTGCCCGATGGCATTTTACAAAGCCATCTTCAGGCCACCTTCCTTATAGCTTTAAACTCCACTGTAGCAGGGTCAGGAGGTAATAGGAAAAATACTCTGGAGGAGACAGAGGCTGGGAACACAGGAAGGACTGTTGTGGAAGCAAGAGCAGTGCCAACCATGCTGGGCACCCACTTCACCATGTTCAGCACCATTTTGCCACAGACAGAGAGCTCTGGTGGCATTGGTGACCTTGGGCACATCAGACTGCAGAGTCCATGTCTGTGACACGGAGCTCTATAGCCAATGGGTAGCTTTGAGTTCCCAGGGCAGCTTCGGGGTGTGCAGAGCTGAGCAGTCACTCCCCAGCCCAGGTGAAGCTTTTTCCTCTGCCGTGGCCAGGGAGGGTGAGAGCCATGCAAGGTGTGGGGCACATGGCAGGGCAGGCCACCACGAGGCACCACGTTACAAGTTGCTTGCTCAGTGCCATGCTGAACCCTGTCCAAGTAGCCCCCGTGACCACCATCACCCAGAGAGAGAGAGCCCAATGGCAAAGAAAACAGGGAAGCAGCTGAAAAAAATAAAGTGTTGCCATGGCATTGTGTGCCCCAGGTCAGAAATTTGGGATGGTGCCAAAGCACAGCCTAGGATGCTCCTCCTGCCCCATGGAATGAAGAGCCAGCACAGAAGGGACAAAGAAGAAGTGTCAGAAGCCAGAGGGAAGACACCCCCATCATGGCACCAGGGATGAGCAGGCAGGGCTTGTGGGTCCTCCAGGTACTTGGGAAGAGCCAGGGATGCTGCAGTCACGTCTGTGTGGTGTGAGGTGAAATGATCTGGCTCTCGCTCCATGTCTCCTGAGCATGAGCATGGTGCCAGGCTCCTCAGTGACGTGTCTTCACCGCCTGCAACCCTCCCCAAATGCCAGAAGTATCCAAAAGATGGAGAAAATTACTTAACCAAAGAACGACCACAAGTTCCCAGAGACAGTCCTGTGGGGCAGTAATGTTTTTGAGTTGAAAGATGAATAGAGCTGAACTGGGCAGTCACAGCTTTGCTGGGAGAACTGGAAGATGATGCAGCCTCAAAATCAGGATCAGAGGCAATTCCAGTGCCTGCCTCACAACCCTCTGTGTACTAATGCCAGACTGAGACCAGACAAACTCCTCGCACCTCTGCCCTGTGCCTCTGGTTATCTCCAGCCTCAGCTGGCCTGGGGCAGGACAGGGCATGGCCCAGCTCGGTGCCCCTGGCCCTGCAGGCATGGGCAGGGTGTGGGTGGAGGCAGCAGTCCCTGCCCTCTCTGCCAGCCTCTGGGATTAGCTGTGCGCATCGGGAGCAGCTCTAGCAGTGCCTGGGTAAGAACAGATAGACACAGATAAGGCAACCTGAATCCTGGGGAAGGCAAGCCAGCTTCATTAATCCCCGTGCATCCAGGCGCTGACGAAGATGCTATCATCCCCTTTCCCTCCCCAGCAGCTTACGTGTGGCTGTCAGTCCTGCCTCACGCAAGGACAAAACCCGGCGCTCGCATGGGTGGCCTCTCTCTCCCAGAGCTGCTAAGTGGCTCCCATGGGGACGCTGTGGGTACAAGGGGACAGCCGGTGCAGGGATCCACAACCTGCACCGGGATAGAGCTGGCACAGACAGCTGGGACACCACAGCCAGTAGAGAGAGCTATGGATGGGGCAGAGATGTGCAGCCAGGATGGAGATTGGCAGCGCTGTGAGGAACACCGCCAGGGTGGGAACCCAGCTGGCATGGTGACACATGCAGGGGGACTCTGTAGAGCCCAGGGACATGGTGGTGCTGCAGGAGAAAGGATGACCTGCAGTATCACCGGCCCCTGTGATGGCTTGGGCTCATCCCCACATCCCTCCCCAGACTCCAGCCCTCCAGCTGCAGCAAGCAGGAGGGTTCAGCACTGTGCAGGCACACGGAGGGAGAGAAGCCCAGCCAAGTCCCCGCTGTGTCCCCATCGTTGTCGGGTGCAGCACGGCACTCCCCATCCCGTCAGTGCTGGCATGAAAGTGCCGCCGCTGTGGCAGCTGGGCCTGGCCATGATCTCCACTTCCAGGTAAACAGATGAAACAAGCAGCTCAAATTCCCTCCCCCCCAGCATTCCCGGCCACACAGACCCACCATTCAGCCCCGCTGCCCGCACAAGTCTCCAGTGTTTGGGAGAGGGCTCCTGCTCCCGGTGGAGCACTGGGGGGGGACATGCTGTGGCCGGGCACTTGACACCTGGCCAGGCTGGAGCGAGGCCAGTGGGCGCAGAAAGAGACGCTGTGTTTTGGCCAGATTCTGCCGTGCTGGGGCAGGGGCAGAAAGGACCCCTTGTGTGCATGGGACCTAGGGATGCCCCCATGGCTTGGCTGCAAATAGGGTCCCATTAGGCCGTGGCAGTGGGCACCACTGGCTCCTTGGAGTGGGAGCCCAAAGGGGTGAGGGAGCCAGAGGTAGGGATGACCTGCTGCTGTCCAAAAGATTTGCAAATAGTGACAAAAGCAGTGGGGATGATTGACCAGGGGCACGTGTAAGTGGTGGTGGAGGCAGGAGCAGGAGACAGATTCCCTGTGCTTCACCTTGCCATTTACAAGAATGAGAGAAGAGTGCCAGCTCCTGCCCTTTGGGCTCTTTTCCTCCAACCTCCCAACCCTCTCCCCAGATTTTCTTTGGCTGGGGTCCATCCTGCAGCACATCCTAGGATGCTCTGGCCACAGACGGGGCTCAGAGGAATACTCATCCCTCCAGGGAGCCTGACACCAAGCTGGGTACATCCCTGCCTCAGCCGTGACACTCACTGTGGGGCCAGGCTGAAATGGAGAGGGGAAAGCAGGAGGCAGAACCTTGATGCTCCAGTGTCCCAGCTGTTCCTTGTGCTGCCTCCATCATCCAAAACCAGCCATCAGTGCTGTTGCTGGGGATATTGTCCCCTCCTCCATGCCTGGCACCTTCCTCCCTTGCTGTCCCTGAGAAGGTGGTTTTCCTCCCCAAGGAATGCAGGGAAAGCATTTTCTACCACAGCAGATGAAAATGGATTCCAATCCAATTTTACCCTGGTACCACTTCAGTGATTTTGATGGAGCTGCTCTGGATGGGTGCCGGTTGGAGCCAGAGGACAGCTGTCGCAGCTCCATAGACCAGGGGTTTCTTATCTGTGTCACCTTTGATTACTGTAATTGAAATCCTGCTCTGATCTGAGCCATGCCCGAACATTTCTGCTGCCTGTGCGGCTCTCGGCTCCAACAGCAAAATGACGTTAATAGATTTTAAAGCCAGGCAAGGCCTGTAAGAGCATTTCTGCCTGACCTCCTGGATAGCAGCCGACAGCCACCGCTTACCCCAGTCCCGCGCGCTGCTGCTGGCACAGCCCTGTCATCCCCCCGTGACTCATTTTCCCTCCTGGAAGCACAAATCCTGCCTCTCCCCAGAGCTGCTCATGTGTCTCCTCCCACCCCTTTGGAGCAGAGGCGGCGTGCTCTCGAGGGAGACAGGGTCCAAGGGTGCTGGTGGGATCAGCTTCCCTACTCCAGCATTAAATTCCCCATGGGAAGCATTGCCCTTTTCTGGCATCTTCTGGCTGAAAGGACAGCAGAAGGACCCGCTGCCAGGCAGGAGGCAGGGGATGGAAATGCCACTGCACAGTAGAGGATGCTCCTGGCTTTGGTGCCAAGCTGGACAATGGGCTATGGCTGGCGGTGCGGCCGGCGCTTTGTCACCCTCCTCGTCTTCTTTTGTGAAGCTGCCCATGGTGTTTAGCCAGAGCCACTGCAGCAGAAAGGGTGACACCAGCCCAGACAGCGTCTGAGGGCAGGAGCAGGGAGGACACACGCACTGGCACACACATTCCCGCAGTCTGGCTTGGCCAGCAGCCGGCACAGGGAGCAAGCCAGCCCTGACCTCTGTGGGACAGCAAAGCTGGTGGCTCCCTCTGGGTTGGTGAGGTTTTTCTCAGCCAGTCTGGCCTCTGGGAGCTGCCCTCTGGAACAGGCAGTGGTGTCCCAGGTTCCAAGCTCCATCCCAGGAGGATGAAACGCAAATCCTGAGGGCCAAACCCAGCTCGTGCCAGACAATCACCCTGAACCCCCAGGTTTTTCGTGCTGGCATCTTTCTTTCATGACTGTACAGCCGAGAGCCTGCCAGCGTGTGCTGACACAGCAACCTGGGCTGGCACCAACAGTGATCTGACAGAGCCATCCCAAAACTTCAAATGCTGGCCAAAGGGAAAGCAGGCTGGCCAGAGAGCAGGACACTCCAGCACCCCACTGCCGGCGCACAGTCTCCCCCTGGATCCTGGCTGGCCGAGCAGCAGCGTTTCCTCTCACGCTGGCAGGTCATGGGCCAGCAGAACTCACAATGCCTGGGGTTATCCAGGCCTTATCAACTCTGGCCACACAGCGCAGGCAGGAAAAGGGTTTCAATCCCAGCCGAGCCCTGTTTCCGTCAGGAGCAATTCCCTCTGTCATGGGGGAGGGCTGGACCATGCCGTGCTTTTGACACGCTGTGTTTTTGACACAGCGAAGCTGGGCTGTGGCGAGAGCAGGACCACAGGGCTCTCATGTTGCACCCCAAAAGCGTTGCCAGGCTCTCTCCTTTGTGCCAGGAAAGCTGCCTGTCTCCGGGCAATGCAGCCGGTCCTGCCCCGGCTTCACCCGGCAGAGCCGCTGAGTCCCAGCAAAGGGCACGCAGCAGAGCTCTGGGCTGGCTGAGACATCCTTTGCTGGGGGTCGCTGCTCCCCATCCCAGCGAGGCATTCCAGAGCTCTGGCATGCCAGGAAAATGCCTGCTCAGAGCTGTACAGAAAACCTGAGAAATTCCACAGCAAAGGTCACCAATACCAGCCACAGGGGGGAAACTGAGGCATGAGGAGATATCCTTCCCGGGGCTGCCCCAGCCTCTCAAAGCTGACTGGAGGAAGAGGACTGTGGCACAGGATCTCTCCCAGTCCCTCAGCCCAGACCCACGGCGTCAGGGACTGCCTGGGCCCTGCTCCTCCGCACCCTGCAGCGGCACACGCGGGGTGGAAAGGGGAGCTGGCGGAGGAGAAGGCTGGGCTTGCTGCGATCCCCTCCCGTTCCATGATTAATTGAACACAGGCTAAAATTAGCTGCGGAGGCAGCACCCCTGGGGTCTCCCAGCAGCATCCCACTGCCCGCTGGCTGCCTGCAAGTGGGTCAGGCAGCAGCTCCCTCCCAGCTGGGCGCCCTGGGTGCTTGGGGGGACCCCCACGCTCTGCTGAAGGTGGGAGCACGGCTCCTGGCTGCACGGCACAGCCCTGCACCTCTGGCTGCTGCCCTTCTCGGAGGCTTTTCCCTCTCTGGATTCACCGGGCAGGGCTGCGTTATGAGGAGCAGCTGGGAAGGCACAGGCTGCCTTTTGGGATGGCGGGAGTGTGGATCCCCGTCATGTTCCTCCCCATGCCTTCAGGGATCTGTTATTTTTAGCCACTCTCCCTACCTCATGTTGCTAGCTCGGCTCTGGCTCTTTTCCCTCCCCTTCCCCAGCGTTAATTTGTTTTCTCTGTATTATTTGCAGATTTGGGGAGGAAGAACGAGGTGTTTTGGCACGGGGGACCACTCAGCCATGGCTTCTTCATGCTGCTCTCCACCCAGGGTTTTGGTTGGGTTTTCTCCTGGCTGTTTTTAACCCACACCAGCAGCTCTGAGGGGATGAAACACCAAGGGGTAATGCAAATTTGGGGTTCTCTGTGGCTGATCTGCCAGGCCAGGTGGGAGGATGCTTGTGGTTGTGCAGGGCTGCTCCTGTGGAGGCAGGGCAGCACCTGGACACAGCCCCCAGCTGGACCCTCTGTGCTGGATTACACACAATGCCCCCTGCTCCCTCCTGACCCTCTGCACATCCGAGCCTGCAGCCTCCCCCTGTGCCACATAAGCTGGAGAGAGCAGGAGGCTGGGCTTTTCCCTGGATCTCTGGGATCCAGAAGAAAGCAAACAGGGGAAAAGTTAATTAAAAACTTCAAAGCCAGATCCTTCTAATTTGGCTTAACATGGCAGTCCTGCTCAGCGTCGATGCTGTCCCAGAGGTGCCTGCGTGGGGTTTGGGCTGGGGAGTGCCCAGAGCGTCACATCACAGGATGTCCATGGGATTGTCACCCACCACTGCCACCACTGCAGCGAGTGAGCACTGGGGACGGGGTGCCACAGAGCTCAGCTTGGGGCTGCCCACTCTGGCACCAGCCTTCCCAGGGACTGGATTTCGAAGCCACTGGGAGGGGGATTCCATGGGGAACCCCTGCCTCAGTTTCCCCATGGCCCAGGGCTGCTAAACCTGCTTGTAGAGAAGGTGTTTTCAAGGCACCTGGGGTGGTGCTGATCCCCATCTCCTGGCATGATACCCTGTCCCACATGAAGCAGGGCAGGGCTGGGGGTCCTGGGGGGAGGCAGGGGGTGTCTGCCTCAGCAGACAGTGCCAGCAAAACAGTGGCACTCATCCTGGGGTGAGGAGGGGACCCTGCCACCACCTGTCCTGGCCCCTCCAGACACTGCGCTGAAGGAGGAAGGGGCCAGTTCTCACTCCTTTCTCCAAAAGGAGGCAAAAATGATCTAGTTTTTTTCCAGAAACCTACGTCACAGGGCAGCACTGCTCCTGCCCAAGCATTTTGCTGCCTTACTCTGCCTCCTGCCCCCGCTTTTGGGTTTTTTTGGTGGTGGGCTGAGGGTTTTTTTCAGAACTTCTGGCTGCATGGTGAGTAAAGGCATCCTGCTGTCTGAGGGCTAACGGCTTGTTGGAGAGATAATAAAGCAAAGGGGAGTAAATTAAAGTGACTATAAATAGCACCAGGAGAGGAAAAGGAGATGAAGTCATCTTCCTTCAGCTGAGCTGGTATTTGCATCACTCCTTCCCTTTGCCTTCCCCTGCCCCCTCACCCTGCTCGGGAAGCAGTCATTCCCAGACACTGGGATCCTGCTGTGAGCTCTGTATGCCCCCCTGGACCCCCGTGGGGCTGAGAAATGTCCCCCTGGGGTGTCTGCCCAGTGCTGGGGACTTGCTGGAGAGCACAGCGAGGTGGCCTGACTCGCAGTCACTTGGCCCCAGGCTCTGTCACAGCTTCCCCAGGGATCTGTGGCATTGCCCCATGCAAAGCAGAGCATGGCCCTGTGCAAACCAGAGCCTCCAGCAGGACCCCAGCACTGCATCCTAGGAATATTTTCACGAGCCCATTTTCTCCTTTGCAGCTAAAGAGACCCCCCCAGGAGCAGTGCCTGGAGTAAGGGACATTGCAAACCCAACAACAGCAAGTTCACCCAGAGAAGCCCCCCCTAGGAACCAAATTCCATAACTGACATTTTTTGTTCTTTAAGATTTTATCACCCAAGACTCAAAAACTCCCCCATCAGTCCCAGGACACATGGGAGAGGAAGGATCCTGGCCCTGCAGGAGCCTGCCTGGAATTAGCAGACAGCTTCAGATCTCCCCCCAGACCTTTCCCTGCTGAGGAGGCCACTGTCCCTGCAGCCCCAAGCCCCCCAGCTGCCCCCTCACACGAGGTATATTTACATCTGAGTCAGAATGAGGTCACACCACGGTTTCCTTATGTCAGCTACCGACTCCTATTCCTGTGCTATGCGCACACACCCGCCGTGTTATTGCAGGGTATTTATAGCTATTTTACATGTATAATTATAAAACCACAACTCCACACACGCACAAAAATAATCCCGATGCAGGGGAGTGGGGCCAGGGTGATGGGAGCAGGACCAGGGCATGGACCGCACCGCTAATAATAATTCTTTGCACTTTATATATAGCCCCTTTCATCCGCAGCTCTCAAAATCGCTTTGCAGGCATTTAATTAAGCTTCCCAACAGCCTAATGTGATGACAGCCAAGCAATAATATCCTCGCTTTTAGGTACAAAGAGAGGGGAGGTGGCAGGACTTGCCTGAAGCCCCAGAGTGAATCCAGGTGTCCTGTGTCCTGCCCCATGTCCGGCCCAGCACTTGTGGGATGACCACAGGGGAGATTTGGACTCAGAAAGGGGATGAGGACCTGAAGACGTCCTCAGTTTGGGGTGGTGACAACCGATGACACTACAAAGTCTGGGGACAGCAGCAGTGGCCCCGGGAATGCTGGGCTGCAGCTGCCCATCAGCTGGATCAGCAGGTGGAAGAGACAGATGCATCCTGACAAACTCATGGGTGTGAGCTTGGGGGAGAGCAAGAAACGAGATGACAGGTCTGAAAGGGCTGATTTATGAGGAATATTTAAAGTTGTAATCCTGCCTGGCCTGGACATCCCCCAGGGAGGCAGGGTGGTGACAAGGACCCAGAGACATCACAAACCAACAGGATTCACTGGGGCCAGCGCCAAGCAGGAAGGCTGGAAGCAATTGTGCCTCTCAGGCATCTGGGAAGCTCGGTGTGGGGGAACAGACGGGTCTCAGTGACAGCCTGCAGAAGGATCCCACAAGGATGGGTCTCTGTAGTCCTCAAGGTCTGAGGTTCGTGCTCTTCTGAGCACCCTCTCTCCCTCCCATGTACATTCCTGCTCAGATGGACTGGTTGCCCCCCATCCTTGGAGTGCTGCAGAGGGCGCAGGGAGCACGTGCTTCAGTTTTGGACACTGATGGGATCACAAGCTGCCACCCAGCAAGAGGGACGTGGCAAGAGAAGGTGGCCAGCAGAGCAGAAAAGTGAGGAGGTGCTAGAGACAAGCGCTGGTGTTGGCAATGCAAGGGGCAGGACTGCAGCCCTGGGGGTGAGGCTCAGTACCACCCTCCTGAGGAAAAGCCACTCTCCTGGCTGCTGTCCATGCATGGAGAGGTGGGGCGCAAGTGCCCGTCCTCATCCCCACCCTGGGGATGCTCTGTGGGGGAAGCAGCAGTGGATACAGCATGATTCTGTACACATGGGGACTGAATGCAAGTCAAAAGTCATAAACCCTGATTGGCTGCCATAGGAAGTACCATCCTGCCATTTTATGGCCATGCTGCTATTTTTTCCTCCCAGATTATATCCAGATCCTTGCTCTCCAAAACAAGCTGCACATGAGCCCCTCACCAAGAGCCCCCAACTCATGCCAAGTCCCGAAGATGAGGGAGCAGAACCTGTTTGCATCACAAACCCAGGGACCAGAGAGCAATGAGAGAGACATGAAGACAGAAAACAGCTGCAAACCTTCTGAGGGGCTGCAAAGAAATGACCCCAAATCAGTGTCTCTGAGGAGAAAGGAGAGAGGGAAATGGGACAAGAAGCCAGCATAGCCTGGACACTGCCACATGGACATAAGCACCTTCTCATCACTGCAGCAGCCACTGAAATGCCCCCGTGACTTGCTGCTATCACTGCTCTGAATGTCACACCTGCTGTCCCCCCTCCACCACCAGCCAGACATCTCTTACCAGGAGCTGTCGGCAGCTCTGCCACCTCACTGGCCATGATGAAGGCCTCGAGGATCCTTGCACGAAGCTCAGGGCCTGCCTCGGTGCTGAGAGGAGAAGGAGAGGTGTGTGAGGATACCAGCAGTTCCCTCTCCCTGGAGACCCCCAGCTCCCTGGAACAGCAGCCAACTACCCCAGTGGGTCTGCTGTGGGTCTGAGGCAATGCTGTGAATCCCAATCTCGTGTGTGCATCACGCCTGGTCACTCTGGGAGCGGGTGTGATGTCTGAGCACCACAGCTGGAACGGCACCTTTCAGACCTGGCCTCCCCCTTCGGAGAGCCCTGTGCCTGCTGGGCTGTCATACAGCAAGCCCAGCACGGGGGGACAGCCTGTCCATGGGCACCCTCCTCTCACCCTCCCTGTCCCAGACACGGCAAAGGGCCTCACCTGGCTGCCACAGGGCGCAGAAGCAGCTCCCCGAAGAGCTCGCCCAGGAGCCGGGGTGAGAGGCGGCTGCGGTGGCTGCCCTGGCAGAGGCGACAGAAGTGGCGGGCGAGCTGGCGCAGGAGCAGTGCCTGTGGCTGTGGCAGGGCTGGGGGGGCCAGCAGGGCTCTGGCTCGCTGGCCACACTCCTCCAGGCCTGGGGTCTCTGTAGCAGAGGGGACACAGGAGAAAAATGGTCAGTTTGGGAGGTCGGGGGCATGCCCATGCCTCTCATGGGAGCGCAGCACCTGCCAGCACGCAGGGCGTGAGCTGTGGCAGTTCTCTGCTCCCCCCAGAGACCCCAAAAAATCCTGATTTCCACCTCTCTCACCACTGTTTCTTTTCAGCCCAACCCTCCCCAGACAGGCCATGGGACTCGTGGATATCCCAGGGTCTGCAGAGGTTTTTTCTTCAGGGTTTTGGCTGCTTCTTTCTGGGGTTTGTGTGCCCTGTTTACCCAGCTCACACCACCCCAGATCAAGTTGTCAGGTGCCTTTAACACATTCCACCTGTCAGCACATCCAGGGAGGGAGCTCAGAGCTGCTCACCTGGCAGGGTCTGCACCTCAAAATCCCTCACTGCTGCTCGAATGGAGAACCGTGAAAGCCCTGCCCTGGTGCACAGCAAAGCCTTAGTAAAGACAGAACAAAGCAGAGGTGGGAAAATGGGCACCAGCTTGAAGCTCTGCTGAATTTAAAGGCTCAGCCCTCCCCTGCAGAAACAGTGAGCTTGGAGGGAAAAGGGTTTTTAGGAAGAAAAAACAATGTGCACTTGGGCTGTGCGTGGGGCTGCAGTGAGGCTCCTGCTGCCCCTGGCATCTCGGTCTCACACCCCATGAAACACAGCACAGGGAGGGCTGACCAGGGTGCAGCTGCTTCCACTGATACTCGAATTGCCCTTGTGAATAAAATCAGGCACTTAATGGCATCGCTCATCGCAGAGGTGCTGCCAAAACCACTGCCACGGGTGCCCTGAGCACCCACAGCCCAGGAATTCCCACCATGTCCCCGGTACCCTCTGGCAGCTTTGGCCGGGGCTCCCTGGTCCTGTGAGCTGTGAGCTCAGCGCCCAGGGACTGCGATGCTGCCCCAGGCACAGGAAACAGCCGCTCTCCAGCCATTCTCTCGTCCCTGCCTTGTCCCAGCCCTTTTATCTGCTGGGGACGGGGAAGTCCCCAGGGCTGGGTTGCTCTCAGCAGGTTTCAATGCCCAGCTCGGCCGGGGGCTGACTCAGCTCCCCGCGGCTCTTTGCGCCCGGACTGAGGCTTGGCCAACGCCCAGCCAGTCCCGACATCCATCCTTGGAGCCAGGGAGCACCGGAGCCGCAGGGGCAGGGGTCTGGGATCCCCTCCAAAGCAGATCTGCAACCCAGCCGTGTTGGCGATGGGGGGTTGGTGAGCCCTTACATCCAACAAACTGCTCCTGAGGGATGTTTAGCTTTGCTCCAGGCCTCTCCTGCCGCAAATCCTGCTTTTTTTTTTTTTTTCACTTTCGTGCATTTAGAAGATCCTGCAGGAGAAGGCTCACAGCCAAGGGGGAATTTGGGGATGTTTTTCCCCTTCCTTTTGAAGGTGGTCATCTTGCTGCTTTCTCAGCTCTCAGCCACAAGCAGGGCAGAGGAGCCTTGCAGGGCCGGCTGCCAAAACCCAGCACCGTCTCCTCAAAGACTTATATTTTAATTTTTTCTATTAAGCCCCAGAGAAATCCTCTTCCCATTGGTTTCTCCCCCGTTCTTCCCCCTCCTCCTCCTGCCCCTGTTGTGCCAGGAGCAGAGCCCGCTGCAGCACAGGCTGCAGGGAAAGGCGCTTCCCTTTGAAGTTGCTTAACGAGGCAACCCAGCTAATTGCTTCCTAATTGCGTTTTTATCCTTGGAAGGGAGGCAGCCTTTGATTTCTCCTCTGACGGGTGAGGGGAAGGCAGCTTCTCTGTGCCACCAGCCCCAGGGGTATTTCTTCTGGCTC
This sequence comes from Regulus satrapa, assembly GCA_013396955.1. Lineage (NCBI taxonomy): Eukaryota > Metazoa > Chordata > Aves > Passeriformes > Regulidae > Regulus > Regulus satrapa. The sequence goes on from VWZN01003117.1 coordinate 761,682, forward strand.
TGTGTCTCAGCGCAGGGCAGGGAAGATGGGGTGTGAGTTATCCCTCACCTTCTCCACGCATTCCTTCTGCCTCACTGGAGGCCACAAAGAGCCCGTGGTCTTTTCCCATCAGGACATGGTAGAAAAAGGCCATGCTGGTCTGGCCACGGGTGATCTTTTAGTGCCTCTTAAGGCAGCCAAGAATATGATCTGTCCAAGCACTAATCTGGCTTAGGATGGGGAGGTGATGCTCAGGGATGGAGGGTACTGCAGCAACTGGCAGCGAGATGAGAGCTGCTACGGAAGGGGAAGAAATCCTGGTTTCACATGCAGCAAGATGTTCGGGTCCTGTCCAACACAGTGGGCAAGGGTTTCCTTTATGCCTGGAATGCCCACGGGCCCTCAGGCTGGGAGGGCTTGAGTGGCTCTGTGAGGACTCACTTGAAATGGGTTTTGGTCCAAGCTCACTATTGGGATGGACTGTGGGCTCTGTGGTGTGGGTGTGAGCCCTGCTCTATTTATTTGAATAGAAATCAAATAAAACCAAAACCTTTATGGCCTCATACATTTGCACAGAGCCTCAAAAGCTTGCAGGGATCTAAAGTCACTTCCTAATGGCACTAAGCTGAAAAAGCTGAGAACTTTTTTGTGCCCATATAAAGCCAGGAGTTAATGAGATTACAGGAAAAAATTCCCAGACAGCAGAGCCAAAATATTATAATAATGCTTTCTTCTGGGGCCAGCATCACCAGCCTTGGCAGCTGCCCGTCCTGACAGGCAGCACCTCCTGCTCCGGGCACTGCAGAGGGAGAAGACCACACTGTGGTGGGGGCAAAGCAGCCCCTTGGATCTCCCTTCTTTCCCAAAGCATCTCCCAAATGCTGCTGTGCTGCTCTGGCACAGGTAATGTTCTCAATGGCCCTTCTTAGGATCTGCCCTTAGTGCAGCACTGGGCAGGGGATGGAGTCAGAGCCACCCTGGAGATGCTGGGAAGCCTTTTTAGGGGCTCCCCAAAATTTCTCCAGCCCCACAGAGATCCCGGGTATGCGGGGAGCCAATGTGAGCTTACCTTGAGCCATGTGGACCAAGTCACTGTAGAGAGCTGGAGGGATGAGGGGTGTGGGGAGCTCCTGGAGGTACCACTTCAGGGCATCTGCCAGGGTCTGTGCCTCGTACAGGTCCATGTCCACAGCTGAGGCATCTGGAGGGACACAGACAGAGGGAAACCTGAGCCTGGGTTCTTCCCCTCTGCCACAGAGCTCGGAGCTCGGCCATCCCTGTGGGCCTTCCTCCAGACATGGGGGCTGATTTCTTTGCCCATGCCCCTATCCCCCCAGTGGGGCAGTGCATGATTTCACTGCCACCACTCCCCCAGAAAATATTCCTGTCCCAGTTTCCACTGACCCCGAGTTCCACGTGCCCAAGGAGAGCACGAGGCAGCATCTCTGCTTTGAGTAAACTGTACATCCAGTGCAAGGGAGTCTCACCATTCCACTGGGGTCCCACGGCAGGATAGGACCCATGGGAAGAACTGAGAAACTGTCCCAGGAACCTTCCAGTCTTCAGGGCCAGGTGCCACATGCCAACCCCAGCCCAGCAGGAACTGCTTGGAAAATGCATCCATGGAATGGGGTAATGGTTCCCAGGCAATTCAAGTTGCTAAAGGCCCATGTGATCCTGAAATGCTGTGAATGTGCCCCAGTTGGCATCACTTTTCCCGGCCCTGAAAGGTGCCTGCCCTGGAGAGGTGGTGAAGGATGCTCCAGGAATGGGGGAAAGCACACAGGGGGTCTGAGGCCACACAGCCTGGGCTCAGGGGCTCAGGGGCTCAGGACAGAGGCAGTGCTAGGAGCAGAAATGTCCCATGGTCTGTCAGGGGACAGAGGGTGGGATGTGTCTGTCTGAGCCCCATGGCCAGGCCAGCACAGGGATGTTGCTTCATCATGGTCCAGGGGGAAGAAGCCTTCCAGCATCCTTTGGTATTGCCTCATGTGTTTGTCTTGGAGGTCTCCCATCCTGGCTGGGCTGGGTGGTGGCTGTCTGGAGGGTGATGGTGCCTTTTGCAAAGATCTGAAGGTTTCAAAATCTGGCTTGCATTCAAACTGGACCCAAATGGAATGTTTTGAAATCCTCCTTGTTGGAGAATTTGGAGGGTGAGGGGTATGGGAGATTTGGAATAATAAAATACATGAACATATTTGAGAGGGTTTGAAATGGTTAATTAAAAAAAATAAAATAAAATTTGTCATTTTCCTAAAGACGCTGTGTCAAGCCTCAAATGGCCTGGAATGACAGAGAAGACCGTGGGCTTGTCCTGCTTTGAGCCCCCTTCCACTCCCCTTACTGGGTCTTTACCCTCAGATGCAGCTTCACTGAAATTGATGCCATTTTGGGAGATGATCCATCTCCCAGCCCAGCATTTTTCCAGCAGAAAATGTTGCGAGTCTTCAGCCACTCCAGCTGTGCTTTCCTCTGGGGCAGTAAACCCCAAAGAGGGGAGAAACACTTTACTAGGATAGGGCTTTAGAGGCACACATTCAGCAGGGCTGGGATGGGGAACAGCTGGGAAAAGCTGTTTTTGAGCACCTTGACCTTGATCTCTTCTCGTTGGAGTGTCCCTGTGGTGGACCAGGCAGCCTGGGATCCTGCCTGCCTGTGTGGGAACACCAAGCTGCAGTGGGTCCCTTATGGCCAGGGCCTTCCATTTGGCTCCCAGACGGAGAGAAAACAGATTGGCCAATGCCCGAAGCGAAGCCTTTAACCCAGCCACTGGAGACGCTACCTCATTGTCAGGAGCAAGCACCCGGCCGGCTGGGAACTGTGTCCCAGGGCAGTGCGGGGACAGCCGGGACAGATGCCACCACTCTGGGGTAGGCAGCCATCCAGCGTGGCCAAACATGACCCAGGGCACATGGGATGCTGCCTTTCTGGCACCGCACGAAGTCACATCACCGTCCCAGGGACCTCTCTGCCCTTGGCATCCTCGAGGTGGGGAGAGCTGTTCCAGCTGCACTCTGTCCCCATTCCGTGTTCATGCTCCCATCTCCCAGCCACACTTCTGGACCTTCCTGGCTGGCCAGAAGGGTTATTTCTGCCAGGCTCCATGGGGCCATGACAGTCAGTTGCCCATTTTTGCTAGCATTTGCCCTGGAGATGTGAGCTGGCAGGTTGTCTCGAGCTGGACAGGTGGAGGAGAGCGGGGTCAGGGATCCCACAAGATGCTCCAATGCCTGTTGTTGGCCAAATACTCACAGTGCGTGGCTAAAACCCAGTGATGCTGCTGGGGAGTCCCAGGGTCTCATTGCACTGCAGAGAGCTTTTCCTGTCAGTGGAAATCCCCAAAAAAATCCCTGAGCAAACCCCAAAGCCCTTCCCACCTGCCATGGGGGTTTCTGCAGGGACCTGCCACCCGCCTTAAGGATGCTGGCACGGATTGAGGAGAGCAGCCACAAGCTGTTCCTGCGCAGGGAAGGGGCCGCTGCCGGGCGCTGGCCCCAGGCGATCAGCCCGGGGCTCCACCGTGGCCTAATTAGCTTGTTTGCCTCGTTAGGCATGAGCCTGGGGGGGTGTTCAAAGGGAAGGCTCAGCCGGTTTCAAAGTGAGATTCAAAAACATCTTTACACCCAGGGAGAGGCATGATGGGGAGAGCAGGGGGATTCACACCGCGCTGACAGAGACTGATTGCCAGTGGCACCTCGACTAGAAGTGGCCACTGGCCTGTTGTCCCCATCCCTCTGGAAGTGCAGAGGCATCCTCCTGCCCCAGGAGGAGCTCTGCCTTGGTGAGCTGGGCTCCCCGTCAGGCTGAGAGCACCACTGGGGCTGCTCCGAGCTGTGCCTCGGCAGTTCGGGGAGGCTCAGCCGGCAGCCAGGGAAGGGTTAACCCCAGAGCCTTCCCAGACAATTACCACCGGCCTGACCCCACCGATGCTGCTCTCTTCTTATCTGAGGGAGATGATAACCAGCTATAAGAAGTTAATGAAGCTGCAGGATGACTCAATGCTCTCCTGCTGCTCTCCAGATGTTCCCATCCTTTCCCCAGGGGAATGATGGAGGAATGACGGAGGGATTCCATCTGCCTGCCATAAATAGAAGGAAAACACCCCAAAATCCAAACCCCGATCCCATACCAAACCCCTCCAACACACCACCTGCTTGCTGCCATGCGGCATCTGGGGACCAGCAGTGAGCAGTGCCTCATCCATGGAGGGAAAAGCAGGAGTAGATTTGGGACAGGAGACGGGGTGCGTGGGATGACCACTGGCCCTGAGGGAAAGATTCCCAGCCTCCCCCCACTGGGATTCCAAAGCCCACATCCCAGCGGAGGCACAAAGGTGCTGGATCTTTGGGCTGAGTCAGGCTGGGCAGGAAACTCCAGGACCTCTCCCGCAGCTGCAGCCAGCCGGGGAGGTGTGAGTAAGCCCCGAGTTTCGGTAAACGCGGAGGATGTTTAGCCAGGAGGGCTTGTGGGGGTTGTTTCGAAGGAGAGGCTTGAGCAGGTCCTGGTAGCCAGCCATCCCCTGCATGTGACCACAGGTGGCAGGTGGTCCCGCAGCCCTGAGCAGCTCGTGGGTGGCAGAGGGTGCAGACCCTGCCCGGCGCCCAGGCCCCTGTGCAGCAGGGAGCCCAGCAGGCTAAGCTGGTCCTGCCAAGCTGCGCGCTGCTGCAGGGGGATGGACTCAGGTGTGCGGTCCCTGTGACAGAGGGGCACAGAGCCCCTGTCTGTCTGGCACAGGCTGACTTAAACACTGACTGGGGAGTTTCCCTGCCTCTTCCAGACCTTTTAGTTTTGGTTGTCAGTGGGTGCTAGAGAGATGTCCTTGCTGTCCAGTTGTGGGGCTTCTGTGTTCCCATCCAGACGGATGCTGACCAGGCATTCAGGGTCCTGGGCATCTCACACTGAGGGTTTACTGGGAAACTACAGGAAATCCGGGAATATTTCCCAGCTTTGACTCAGCATCACTGTAACATCTCACAGCAAGCCTGCTGGTGCTTTGTGCTGGGGACTTGGCAGCTGCCAGGACACCCCCTGCCCATGCACAGGAGCTCCTGCTAGCCCCAAACACTCTCCCAGCCGGGTTTCACCCCACCATACCCTTGGCTTGCCCTCAGCCAGGGTAGGGCTGCTGGGATCCCCTTTGAGGGTGCCCACTGAGACTGCCTTCTCCCACCTCACCTTCCCTAAGGCAATCCCCTTCCTCAGTTTTCCCAGCAGCTATGGGAGGGGATGGCAAAAACTCACCCCCAGTTCTCCCTCATAGATCTGGCAGGGATGTCTCTGCTGCTGCCGTTTATTTACCCTTCTTTCATCACCACCAAATATAAGAGATGAGCTCATGCCTCTCGCCAGGCTCTGACGACACGGGGTTTATTTCCACTGCAGGTATAAATAAAAAGCAGTGCCGCAGGCACCGGGGCGCCTCTCGCTCGGGAGGAAAGTCATCCTGGTGGAATGAGCTCGGCCAGGGGAAACCAGAGCCCTTGGGGGCCTCCGATGCCCTGTGGCATCCCGGGGATGGGGATGGGGATGCTCTTCCTCCCTGTGCATCCACACCGCGGCGTGAGGCTCCCCCAGCTTCTCCTCGCTCCCCGACCCTTTCTGCCTAGCAGCAGCTCCTGGCAGCCCCAGTGAAGCCCCGGGACCCACCATTGCTCGCTAATCCCCACCGAGAGCTGACCTAATTCCCGGGCACGTGAGCGTGTCTCCGGGCAGACGGCTCCGCGCCCGCCGCCGGTGGGAGCGCGCAGGGCGCAGCGCAGCCCCGGCACGCCCGGAGACACCGGCTCCAATCCGCCGCTCTGCCCAGCCCCAGCCGCCTCTGCCCGGCCCTGACGACAGCGGAGCCTCTTCCCATTGCTGCGCTTGTATCTGGGGAAGGGTCTCGCTGTTGACGTCTGCGGCTGGGCTCCAGAGCCCCGAGCGGAGCAGGGGTTATCCGAAGTGCGGGGGAGGTTTCGGTGCTTCGCCGCCTTGCCGGAAGGGTTCGGCCCCACCGGAGCCGTAGGGAGCACCCAGGCACCTCTGGGGTGAGGACCCTGCGAGATCTCTGTGCGCTGTCCCCCACCAGGGAGGAGGGATAAGGATTCACACCGTCCCTACTCAGCACTGCCCGGACATTGCACAGAGAACTTTGCAGCCATTCCCAAGCCAAACCTCCCCCAGCTCGGCTCCCTCAGCTCAGAAGGGCTCCAGCACCCACCAGCCCACCCACAGCTCTGCTGCTTTCACCCAGAGAATGTCCCGAGTTTCCAGCAGCAGCCGTGAGAAGGCTGCCTGCCACGTCCCAGGGGGAGAGGAGTGTGCACAGAGCAAGCCTAGGGGGAGAGGACGTCAGGTTTGGGCACTGAAGGAGCTCGTACACCTCATGTCCCCAGGCACTGTGGACTTAGTGGGTGATTTGCCCCATCCCTTGTGCTCCAAACAGCCCCGAGCTGCACGCAGGGGACAGCAGGAGTGCTGGGAGCTGGAAACTCTTGGGGTCAGTGTGTGGCCCCACACCACAGAAATACCCCAGGGCGTGAAGCAGCTCCCACCCAGGCACTGCAGGGAGTGTTGGAGCCAGCAGGGTGAAACTGCTTTATTCCTCCTTTTCAGCCTGTACTCCTCTCCTGACACTGCCACAGGGCTCCTGGCTGGCTGATCACCTCCCCCCCTTTGGTGAGCTCCCACCAGGCCCCTGTGAAGCTGCAGCTTTTCTTTAAGTCCCTTTTGGGTGCCACCACGTGACTCTGATTCTCATGTTCTGCGATGCTACATGCCCCCCTCTCTTAATTGTTCTTGCACCATCCATCATGGAAATACCAGTTTTGGTGCACAGTCTCTAGACAGCAGTCAGGTGCCACCAACCTGCAGAGTGTCACCAGTGCCAGGATGGGGACAGGCTCAGCTCAGAGTCGTGTGGAGCTACTCTGTCCAAGGCTGCCATGAGGAAGAGAAACCTTCATCCCAAACCTGGCTGATGTTGGGCTCAGGGACTGCCCACGAGTAAGATCCCCCCAAGTAAGGGCTCTAAAAGGGCCAGGGTTCAATCAGTACAACTCAGAGGAGTGCCTGCACTGCCAGCCCCAGGAACACAGTGCTCATGGGCCTCTAGGGACAGCCAGGGCTGCTCTGACTTACACAGCTCCTTGTCTCCCAAGGTCCTCCTCTTTCTTCCCTCTGGAAGTTCAGATGCTCTTTCAGTGCAGAAAACATGCTGAGTCCTCTGACACATTGAGATATGGGGGTTAGAAAACCAGCATCTGAACTTTTCCAGCCCTTGCTCCTTTTTCCTTGCACTCTCTAGCAGTTTTCCTGCCACCACTGCCAAACACCAGTGTGATTTGGGTATTCAGAGAAGTTGAAACCCCCGGTGGGAACCCATTTTTCTCCCCAGCCAAGATGTGGTTTGGTTCCAGCAGCCACCAACCCTGGCTCTGATTTCTCCCCACTCCCCAAGATGAATCCCTGGCTTTTGCAGGCAGGCTGCTGGCCGAGATGGGAGGCTGGAGAGGCAAACCACCAGGAGCACAGGAGGAAGGGAAACGTGACTCTCACCTCTGTCTTGCACAGGGGGCAAGCAAACTCCAATATTCTGGCAGGGCTGTTTTATTCCACCAAATGCAACAAGAGGGCTTGGATGTGAGACAAAGCAGAGATGCTCTCCTGCCCTCCCCAGCCCAGTATGGGCTCAAGCAGGGTCTGTGGTCTGCAGGAGGTTGCAGTAGGAGCAGGCTGCCGAGCTTGGCCTCTGCTGGGATGCTTGACTCCGGCAGGAACGTTGTTCCCATCCTGTTGCAGAGCATCCCTCTGGCATGGCTGTGCATCAGCCCCTTCAGCTGAGAGCTAATAAGTGTGAGACTTGTCCTGCCCCCCTCCAGGTCTGGGGAGCTCTGACTTTGCCCAGCTCAGTGCTGCTGAGCACGTGGGGCAGCCCCCTGAGGTGCTCAATTAAAGATTTCAGTCCTAGGGGAGATGTGGGCTCAAGAGTATCAAATCTCCCAGGGCTGCTGGTGATTTTTAAGGGCTTTCAAGAATTTTGAAAACCACAAGGGCATTTCTCTGACCAGTTCTGGGCCCTGCCACGGGAGATGAACAGACCTGGACAAACCCACCAGGTGTGGGGTCTGGCCCTGGGCTGGGAGAATCTCTGAGGGCTGAGCAGGATTTTGGCAGTAACTGCTGTGGTGCTGCTCTGTGGGGAGCCCTGGACCTGCCTGGGATGCTGCACCAGCTGCATGGCAAGAACGGAGGACCCATAACTCCTGCGTGCTTGGAAAGCAAAGCATCCTTCTCATGCTGGTGTTGCTACCCCACGCCCAGCCTAGGCACCGGTGCCCAGGACAGTCCAGGGGATGCTCTCGGGTGCCTTCACCTCCCCCAGAGCTCAGCCAGTAAATCTGGCTCGGGGTACACGGCTGTGAAGAAGAGCACCCAGTGCTCCGGCCTTCCTCAGCCCGCAGCTGGGGGAGGAGAGGGGGGTGGTGGGCTGCCCCCAGCCCCATCCCCTCCGCGGGGAGCGCAGCCCTGTTCGGACAGTGGGGAAGGAGCATCCCTGGGAGCTCCGGCTCTCCTCTCCTGCATCCCTCCTTCCCCGCCCGGCGGGACTCGGCTCCCGGTGCGCGGGAAGCGATGAGGTCATGGTGCTTAATATAGCGATTTCATCACAGCCCTTCTCCCCAGCNATAAGCTTTCCCTTTCCTCCTTCTTTTTCTGTATCCGCAAGAGGCTTTCTCCCTGCCCTGATTCTCAGATACAAACCCAATTTAGAGATTTAAAAACCCCAAGTATTTTTCTCCCCCGCCAAGAAGAGGAAAAATTCTACTGAAGCGCCCCTGCCCTGCAC
>VWZN01003117.1:783425-806511 GCA_013396955.1 Regulus satrapa
CCGGCCCCTCCGGGTTCCTTTCTGATGGGGTGGAGAGTGGGGGCAGGTGGGTGCAGGTGGGACTTGCAGAGCCCGGAGGGCTGTGCCGTGCTCTGGGGACAGTGGCTGTTGCATCAGCTGCCCCCGTCCCTCGCTGTGCTGTTGGGAAGATGCCGGATGCCCCAGAGCAGGGGGGTTCCTACATCTCTGCCTGGGGGCTCTACCTCTGTAGGGGAGCAGCCCCCATGGGTGACTGTGGCTTTGGAGTTCCTGGATTTCGGGGATTCAGAACACATGCAGGCTCTACTCCCACCCAGGGCAAACAGCAGTGGAGCTCGCAAGAGCTGCGCTGGCTCTGCAAGGGCAGGGAGGGAGTGTGGTGGGATACAGCCTCGGGAAGGAGGGGGTGCAGAGCCTCCCGCCTTGTCTGCTCAAACACCCTCTCTGTAAAGCTCCTCCTGCCAGGATTGGAGCGTGGTGGGGAAGACGAGAGGGCTGGCACAGACTGCAGGCAGCCCAGAGCTGACCTTGCCCAGGAGTATGTGACTGTCTGGGGCCAGGGGCTGCTCAGCTTCTCCTCTGGGTGGGCAGGCAGCTGCCCTGGATGGAGGAACTTGTGGCAGTGTGATGGTAGCCAGTGTCTGAGCTGGTGTCACCGGGAGGCTGGTGGCACTGCTGGCTTGGCTGACTGCCCCTGCCAGCGCTGAAACCCCTTGGGCTGGGGAGGGGGAGAGCTGTGACACTGCCCATGGCATGTGCTGGTGGTGGGGGGTGTTTCAGGGTGCTGACCCACCCACAGTGCCACCAAGTCTTGCTATGGTGTGGTGAAAAACTGCCGAGGGGAAAAACACCTGTGCCAAGGTGATATTTCCTGAATATCAAATCTCCTGCCTTTCTGGAAGCTGACGTTGCCTTTCTTCTCCCAGCTCAGTGGCGGGACCCTCCTGGGAGTTGGCATCTGGGTCAAAGTGGATGGAGAGTCATTCCTGAATATATTTGGGGCGCTCTCCTCTAGCATCCTGCAGGTTGTGAATGTGGCCTATCTGCTCATTGTCATCGGCGCCATCCTGCTGGTGATTGGCTTCCTCGGCTGCTACGGCGCCCAGAAGGAGAGCAAATGTCTCCTGATGATGGTATGGACCTCAGTGACTTCTTGCCAAGGCTCGTTTGAGCTGTGCCTGTGGCAGGGGAGACCTGATGGGCAGATTTCTCTGTGGAGATGATTTCTGTGGATGTTTCCATGTGGTGGCAGTCTGGGTGGCCCTTGGAAAGGCAGTGCTGGACTCCAAGTCTGCCCCAGGAAAGGGTGAGAGGAGGCAGGAGGGGGTGCTGAGTTGAGGTCGCTCTCTTGGAGTGTGTCCAGAGAGCTCAGCCCCATTAGATGGAGGGCTGGAGGACCCCAAGGTTGTGCTGCTCCTGCCCAGGAGCAGAGCTGAAGGCAATGAGGCAGGAGGGCTGGAGCCCTGGGCAAGTAGATACGTTCCAGGGGCCTCTGAGGATCCTGGCTGTTGGTTTGACCTCCCTCCCCTTGCTGTGTCCTAGTTCTTCTCGTTGGTGCTGATCATCTTCATTGCTGAAGTTGCTGCGGCCGTGGTGGCTCTGGTCTTCACAGGTCTTGTGAGTGCTGTACCCGAGTCTTGGGTTGGGCTGATGTGGGACCTGTCCTACGCCTTGGGAAAACAGGAGACATGGGTGGGGAAGGGGTGTCAGTGCTGCAGGAGGAAGGGATGCTGGTCACTGCTGGCACCAGTTACACGGGCAGGCCAGAGTAGGCTGAGGGTGGTGGGAACAGGCGTTCCTGTTGTATCATAACACTCATATTTTTAGGACAAGTTTTGCCCACTTCTTTCTGTCAAGCTCCTCACTCCCTACCCAGCTCAGGCTTGACACCTCCCCACCTCTGAGGGTAGGAGCCGCTGTGGGGGAGGAAGTCCCTATTGCCTCATGCTGAGCAAACTCACCCCCTTATTAGGCACCTGAGAAACCACCTGGGGAGAAAGGCGACTGCCTCATTAGGCACTGGAGAAGTCAACCTCAGGGCAAGCGTCATTCCTGGCTCCCTCACTTAACACCGCTTATCAGATGACTCACTGGGCATGAGTGACCTTGGTGCAGCAAAGCACGGCTTAGTGAGGAAGAGGAAAACTCTCTGGGGCTCAGATGGACATGGTGTGACTCGTGGCCATGCTGGGTGTTTCTGGTCTCCTCTCCATCGGCTGAGATCAGTATGGGGATACTCAGCTCTGTGGTGCTCCCCAGGTGTTTCTTCTCTGATGGTGTTTTCTGCCCTTTCTTCCAGGCAAAGACGTTGCTGGCAGGTCTGGTGACCCCGCTCCTGAAGGAGCAGTATGGGAAGGATAGAACATTCACAGAGATCTGGAATATCACCATGACAGAGGTGTGCTGAGCCCTGGGATCCTCCCAGCACGGGCCAGGTGGTGCACGTCTGGGTGGGACAGTGAGAAGGAAGTGGGGACACATCACAGTCCTGGATGTGCAACCTGGGTGTCACCACCTCCTCAGTTTCCCAGGTTCCTGGGAACTACTCATGTGGGACCTAGTGGGGTGAGAGCTGTATGTGTGGGGCAAAATCCTGGTCCCAAGCTGACTACAGAGCAGCCCACTGAAGCAGGGCTGAGCTGGGTGACGCCCTCCATGAGCAGTGGGGCTCAGATGGTCGGAGCCTGGAGGCTCCTGGCAGGGAGGCCTGAAGGATGCTCTTCCCATCCCTTCCTCTCTCTCCCTCTTAGGTCCACTGCTGTGGCCTGAATAACTACACAGACTTCAACAACTCCTACTTTTATGAGACAAACCTCACCTACCCCAAGCAGTGCTGTAACATGCAGGAGCCCTGCAACAGCACGCTGGCTGAAGAAACGGCTGTCCAGGTATGGATGTGCTGGTGGCTCTTGCCCGCTGGCAGAGCCTGACTTGGGGTGTGCCTCAGCACAGGGAGGGGACACCTCTCCTGCAGCTCCAGCCCCAGCTCTGCCCATGGTGGTCCCACGGGCTTTGAGTTCTGGGGGGATGCTGTGGTGGCCTTGGCTTGTCCCTGGTAGAAACAAATAAAGCTGTTATGTTGCTCTGGTCCTAAATGGAATAGAGTAAAATTCCTGGCACTGGGCATGAACCCAGGCACCACTCTGCCTTTTTTGGGTGCTTTCCCTGCTTATTCCCTTCCTTTCCTTGCTCCTCACCCAATATTTCTTCTGAGAAGTGGCTGAGTTGCCCCTGAAGCCTCAGACCTTCTCCATGGCTGTGTGCTCTGGGTTGGAGAAGCAGTACCTCTCTCTTTCTGGGGGATGCTGTGCCCTGGCAGTTGGGGTATCGCCACCTCTTGCTATCCTCACCCGTGTGGTTGCCTCCTGCAGGGCTGCTTTGAAGAGATCTTGGAAGAAATCAGGACCAACGCAGGCGTGGCGGGTGGCGTGGCAGCCGGCATCGCTGCCTTGGAGGTGAGTGCCTGAGCATCCTGTGCCTGGTGGTGGGACTGGGGCCAGCCTGGGGGCCCAGGGGGCTGGTGCAGCTCCAGGCTTCTTCCCTGGCACATCCAGCCCTCCCTGCCTGGTGCACTGGGGGTGGTGGGCTGTGACCCAAACCCGTGTTGGGAAGGGGAGGGAGGGTAGGGTGCAGGTTTGAGGGGGCTGATTTGCACCTTGCCACCCCCAGATTGCAGCCATGGCAGTTTCCATGTACCTGTACTGTCGGCTGGATGAGAAATGACCCCCTGAGGCAGGAGGATGACCTGCCACCCCCCCATGCTGGGGTGCACCCGTGGCGTGCCATGCTCTCAGGGGGACCACATCCCTCCCTGGGTCTGATGCTCTCCTGTGCACTGTGATTTGTAGCTGTATTTTGATCTACTGAGCTGGGATCTGTAGAGTTTGTGTATATTTTTGTACTGATAAGACGTATGGAGTCTGTACATAGAGATTTGGGGTGTTTTTTGACTGGGGGGGTGTTGGGAGAAGCTGCTTGCTCTGTTTGGTTGATGCCAGCAGGAGATAAAGCAGCACAGGGGCTGTTCAGGGCAGCTGATCTGGCAATGGCACAGTGATGTCTTGATAAACTCCTGCAGGCGGGTGCTGTACCGCTCAGACTGTCCCTGCTGTGTCCCCCTGCTTCAGTTTGAGGTGGCAGCTGCTCCCTCACTGGAGTTGTATCTATTCCTGCACCCATTTTCGGCCAGCCCAGGCCTTGTTGCCATGTGGTCCCCTGAAAGAGGGGCTGGCTGGGTGCTGGCTGGCCTCTGCCCCATCCCTGGCATGAAGACAGCCTTGGTGGTTCCTGCCTCTGCAGGGACTGAGGCTGCCCCCATACCCCCTGTCATTTTGTGCCTAAGCCCCTCTCCATGCTCTAAAGAAATGCAAATAAATTTTTCATCTTAGATATGAATTATTTTCTGGAGTTGATTTTTGGTGCTGTTTTAAATCAATACCTTCTGCTGGGGAGGGGTGTAGGGGTGAGGGCTACAGGGGTGAGGGCTACTTCACCTCCCTGCCACGTCCTTGCAGGCAGCACTGCCCTGCCCACAGCCTTCCTGCCCTCCTTGCCTGTGGCTCCTCACCTGTTCAGGTGCTTGGAAACAGAGCAGCCCCATGTTTGCACAACAGACACAATGCAGGGAGAGCACCACCCCTACAGCCCCTGCTCTCTGCAGCAGCCACTGCTTGCTCACAACACCCAGTCAAGGACTGAGCAACATCTTGGCTTGAAAGGCAGGGCTGGCTGGGGCGTTCCTGTGTCCCCATCAGCTGCAGGAACCTGGAATGGGGTAGTGAGGAGGGATGGATCCTGCCACCCCCACCTCTGAACATCTCTACCCCAGCACTGTCCCACACTCCCTCTGTGTGTGGGGATGTGGGAGGTGTGGGTGGGCTTGGGGCACTTCAGATACCCTTTTCCCCCCTGCCAATCCCTCTCTGCTCTTGAGGATATGCTTGGTCTGTCTCAGTTTCTCCATTTGAAAAGCACAGCCAGGGTGGGTGCTCCCAGGGGCTCCTTCACCCTGTTTCTGCCACGGCTGTGGGGCAGGGGTGGGGAAGGAGCAGGCAAACAGCCTCCCCAGGCACTGCCTCGCTCTGTGCCTGCTGTGGCAGCCCCTTATCAGCTCCTGCCCGGGTACGAGGCTGCACCGCCGTGGTCTGGCACGTCCCTGGTGCCATCCAGTACCCGTCACACTGGCAGGAGCGGGCAGGGAACAGCGAGACAGGCACGGGCACCCACTCCCCACATCGGGTTACTCAGCTCATGGATATGGGATTGCCCATCCCCCCAGAGCAAGATGTGGGAGGAAGCTGCCACAAAACAGCCTTGTCTTTCCTGGACAGGTGAATAAGTCCCAGATCTACCATAAACTGGTGTCACCTCTTGGTGATATCAGGGCTTTTATGACTCTTTTCCCTCCCCAAGGATGTAGGAGCTGCCAAGAAGCCCTTCCTGGAGGTATTATGGTGCCCAGGAACCAGTTGGCACAGGGCTGGGCACACCTGGCCGTGTCCTCTTGTGCTCCCTGTTTTTGAGAGGCCTTGCAGAGCTGGCTCCTGGCACACACCCTCTCGCCATCACCCCTGTGGGGTGAAGCAGGCTCAGGGGCAATGCCTGGCCAGCTGCTGCCTTCCACCTTTGCAACTCCTCCTACCCGTGGGGTTTCTGTGGGGCAGAACGGGCTGTTTCTGTGGCCCTGAGTTTTGTAAATAACCCTGTAACCACTGGCTTGGTTCCTCCCCTCCACCTGCTGGGAAAACTTGAAGGACCAGTTTGGCCTCGCGGATGCGATTCCTCCCAATTGCCCTCCACGGCTCTTGGCTGCCCTGGCAGCCAAAATCAGAGCAGTGGGGGGTGAACTGGACTGTCACAGCCTCCCTGTGCTCCCCCTGTGCCCCTGCCCTCCGCTTCCACTGCCCAAGCACTGCCACAGCCTTTGGGTTCTCCAAGGAGATCCCGTTCCAGCTGCCTCCCCACAAGCCCCATGGCACATCCTGACCCACCACCCACACCCACCAGCTCATGTGCCTGCCACCAGGCCCCTCTTATGTCCCTTAGACCTGCCCAATTCTCTCTGGGGCATTCTGGGGCAATCAGAAACTTCAGCACAAGGCTGAAAAGTCCCTAAAGGCTTGTGGTGGCAAACAGAAGCTTCCTTATTGCCTCCGGGAAGACAGCAGGAGAGGGCTCTGGGTGTGTGCCAAAGTGGGGGTTCTTCTTTTCCACCTGGGATCCGTGGTGAGGCAAGGCAGGAGGGAAAAGTGTCCCTGCAGGAACGTTGGGGAAGCAGCCAGTGCCATGATAGGAGCCACACACAGACCAAATTTCCTGGAGATTTGTAGGGTGCACCCTCCACCCACATCGCTTATCCCGGGCACAGCAGGTGAAACCCTGTGTGCCACAGATCTTGCAGTGATCAGCAATCTGGGAAAGGAGCCGCCCCCTCCTTCCTGGGAATTAGCATTGATGGGAACAGGTACATGAGAAGAAGGAGGAACTGTGCCTCTTTGGGTTTGTGCTGTTAAAGAGGGTAAATAAGAAGCAAAAGCAAACTCATCCACCATCAGCTGCCCGAGGAGTGCCTGCTGTGGGGAATTTCCCCTCCCTGCTCTAACAGCTGGGCCAAGATGTTCCCAGTCTGGGGAGGATATCCTTGAAGGGTGCAGGCTGGTTCAGGGGAACAAGTGAGGCATAGGCTGCCTGCTTGACTTCCTTCTCCTCTTCCTCAGAAATAAACCCTCCTGAGTGCCAGCCTGACCCAAAGAGTGCTTTCTAGGCAGCTCCTGCCCTAATTACTTTGTCGGGCTATCAGAGGAGGCGATGCAAGGGTAGGATTCAAACGGCAGCAGGCTGGAGCTGACACTGAACCTGGCGTGTTAATCATTAATGCTGCACTGGGCAGGAACAGCACAATAATCATCACCGCAATCCGGGGACACCCAGTTGAAGATTAATTTGCCACCTACCTTGAATTGGGCACAGGAGGGGACAGCCCTGGGTCTGCAGGCACAGCAGGGAACAGGGGAAGGAATGGGCTGGCTGCAGGGAAAGGACCCCCCCTCACAGCTGGGAACAAGGAGAGAAGCCGAGCAGAACCCCTTCCTGGGACCAGTTTGGGCACCTTGGCGTTTATGACTTTTATTCATAAATGCATTTGGAATTTATGACTTTTATTCATAAATGCTTTTGGCATTTATGAGTTTTTATGAAGCAGAGGGTGCTGAAAATTTAGGATCAGTTCCCTGGGCTGGGATGCAAGTGGCTGGACACAGAATCACTGACTCCGTCCCACACAGGGAAGGAGATGGGGCCAGCACACAGAGCATCCTTCTGAGTGCTGAGATCTCTCCATTCAAGAGGACTGGGTGTGTTATCTCAGAGGACAATTCCCTCCATCTGTGGGGCACAGAGGAACCCATGTGCTATGGGAAGAGTCAGCCTGGACCGTGTCTCCCACATACCAGCCCGTCATCGGAGCACAGCGACTTCCTGCTTGCCCGGCACAGAGATCTCCAACAAAAAAACCATAATGCATAAACACCACCAGAAATTATGCAAAATTCCCCACCCCCCACAAGCTCCGGAAAGGTCAAGTTTCATGCCAACGCTATTTTGCTTTTGTTTAATTATCAGCCAGCTCCTGGGAGGTGGAGCAGCCAGGACAGGTTCTCCTTTGTACGGCTGCACAAAGCCAGGGAGGCCGGGCTGGGGGGTGCAGGGGCTGGCTGAGAACTGCAGCTTGGGCAGCACGTGCTACAGCTGCTGCCACATGGGGCCGAGCTCTGGATCAGACTTCCAGGGTGGGCAGACGAGGGGACAGCTCCTGGGACAGATGGGAATGCTCCAGCACCAGCAGGAGTGAGTGAGACCCCCCCCAAAAAAAGGGCAGGATGATGAGCGACCCGGCTCATCGAACAAGTGCCCTGGGGACTGAGCCCCTTGTGTAATGAACCCTGGCATCACCAGCACCTGGGGGCGATGAATCCAGGCTCTCCATCAGCCTGGCACAGGTTCTCCCCTTCTACTGGCCTCCTTCTGGAGGGGAAGCTCCTAAAGAGGCAGCAGTTTGCACATCCTGGCGCCCTGAGGCAGCCAGGGCACAGAGGGTGTCACACCTGAGCCCACAGCCCTCTGCAGGGCTCTGCACAGCAGGTGGATCCTCCTCTCACCCACGGTGCCCTGGCAGAGCTTGGTGCTGCAGGCTTTGGGCTGGCAAGAGGTGGATGTGGAGCCTGCCAGGAGGCCAGAGCCCCTCACCAAGCCCCTGGGACCGTGTAAAAATCTTCTGCTAAGGAATTGCCCTGCCAGAAAGCTGCGCTTGGTCCTGGGGAGGGGCTGTTGGCCCAGCCTGGCTGCAGGGATCGGGAGACAGCAGGTTGGGGATGTAGGTTGCAGCTGGTCCATGCTGGAGGATCCAACACTCTCCCACTACCACTTTATTTCAGTTCTGTGGTCTCTGCTCCAGAAATTGGTGCATTCCCAGCCCTCCTAGGGTTCCCTGCCCCATAGGGGCAGAAAATTGGAACGGTCAAGAGGGTGACAAGGCTGCAGTTCTCAAGACACAGCAGCTGGAGGTGCCAGGAGGAAGACGGGGCAGGTCACCAGACGGCACGTCAGAGTTTCCATCAGTTGCTGAAGATAAAGTGATAAAGCTGGAGGAAGAAGCAGCTCGCAAACCTGTGCCAGCCCTGCTGGCACTGCATGGCACCACACAGAGGACCTCTGCTGGCACAGGCCCGGGGCCACCGTGAGCCCACGGCCAGGCCTGTGCAGCCCTGGGCAGAGCAAGACACCAGAGCACAGGGATCTGTCCTTTCCAGGCAGGACCCCAGAGCCAGGGACCCTGGCCCGGCACCCTGCACAGGGCCAGCAATGAAACACCCGAGGATCAACAGCTTTGCAATGTTTATTCTTGAAAAAATAATTCAATTCAGAAAGCATCAAACCCTGGTAATGCCACACAGCCAGCCCTGCCCCTCTGGAGCCTCGCTGGGGGACAGGGAGGGACTGAGAACAGCACCCTGTGGGCCTGGCCTGGCGTGTGGAGAAGGGGCAGCCTGAAGCCCACCAGTTGAGTCCTGCTGTCACTGAGAGCAGGGAGCCACAGAGCCTTGGTTGGCAGGGCAGGAGAGGGGAATGCATGTTTAGCCACCCCCTATCCCTAGGACCATCTTTCCCAGTCAAGAGGAGCTGGGAAGAAGCCAAGTCTGAGCCCTACCCAAGAAAGGAAAGAGGATGCACTTAGTGTCAAGGGGAAGAGAAACTGAGCCTTGGGAACAGAGGTGCCCAGGAAGGGCAAGGGAGAGCCGTTTGGAAGTTCTTCCAACGCAGGGCACGGGGAGTGAGCTACTTTTTCTCAGAAAGAAATCCCTTTTCCATCCTCGTGAAAGACCTGCCGTACCCTGAGGGCCAGCACAGCAGGACTGGTACTGCTGCCTCAAGGGTGCCACTCTGCATGCTCCTGCTCCCTTCTAGCATCCATCCCATCCCATCCCTGCTGCTGGGGCAGGGTGCAAGGGGCTGGCAGAGGGGTCAGAGTCCCTCCAGTCATGCTACAGCTGTGCTGCATCCACACTGGGATCATCTAGGCCAAGAAGAGTTTCCTGATTCCCAAGTTTTTATTCCTATTCTGGGCAAGGGAGGAAAGCAGGGAACAGAGAGTGGAACCTGGGGGACAAGAGACAAGCTTCCCATGACTGCCCCTGTGCAGGCTGGGGTCTGCCAGCTCCCCATGCCCCTTCCTAGGAGCAATAAATAAATAAGTTAGTGTAGTGTAGACCCTGACGCTCAGTTCACAGTGAGAAAATGAAGGGGAAGAGCTCCCATTACCTCAGGGAAAGGGCTGAGTACCAACTCCTTCTGCCAAAGGCAAGCCAGAGAGAGCATTGCATCCCTGCCCGAGGCCAGGGAATGGGCAGAGAATGGCTCTCTTGCTGTACTGAGCAAGGGGACCAGGATTGCTCCCCCGGAGTGCTGGGGCATTAGTACCGAATGGCTGGGGATGGGAAGGGGCCCTGGGATCCTTCCTAAGGCACGGAGCCCCCTCCCTCTCCCTCTGCACGAGGGGCGTACCACGGTGGGAGGGCCAGGCTGCCCATCCCAGACCAGCTCACAGCTTCCCTGCCAGCAGCTTCCCACAGTAAGGGTGGGCATTCAGGAGAAGAAACTCCCTTTGCCTTTAGCAAAAGCAGGGGACACCAGGGCAGGGAAGAAGGGGAGACAGGGTACAGTACCACGGACAAGGACCATAGTGCAGCATCTCTCACTCCAGATGACCCCGGCCCACCCTGGCCCTGCAGCCAGGGGATGGTGCCTGCTGGCTGCTCCCATCTCGCTCTGCAAGGCACTTTCAAGCCCTCTCCCACGACCCAGGGGCAAGGCTGCTCCCCACAGGCAAGGTGGGTGAGGACAGCCTGAGCCAGAGCGCACAGCCTGGCCCCACTTCCCCCGACAGTCACCTCCAGCTTCCAGAACCGGCCGCCCTCGTGCTGGGTGTGGGGTGGGGTCCCCTCCGTGTCCGCAGCAAGCCCGGCTCCTCGCCAGCATTCCCTCTTCTGTGAGCTGGGCTGCACCAGTACCTGCAGCCCGCTGAGCAAAGCCAGTGTGCAGGAAGATGTCCAACCAGCACGCAGTCCTCAAGGTGCATCCATGGTGCAGGCGACAGGAGAGATGCTGGAATATCCCCTCTTCAGCACGGTGTTCACCATGGGGCACAAAGCCAGCAGGCAAGAGTTCATAAATAACACGCAGCTGGCAGGCTGCAGCACTCGCACCATGCTGCCTTCTCAGGACTTCAGGGCCAAAAGGGAGAGCAGAGGTGTTTTTTTGAGGCCCCCTCTAGGCT
Organism: Regulus satrapa; assembly: GCA_013396955.1. NCBI lineage: Eukaryota > Metazoa > Chordata > Aves > Passeriformes > Regulidae > Regulus > Regulus satrapa. Next base: position 794,236 of record VWZN01003117.1, read on the forward strand.
CCAGCTGAGCATCTCCTTCCTCCAGCCTTGCCCAGCCAGGGGGCAAAAGGAGCAGCGTTAGTAGAGTGTCTGTGTTAAAAAAACAAGTTCCTGGGATGGGGGTGGCATATCTACAGGGAAGAACCCTGTCCTGTGCAAGGGAAAGGGAGACCACAACAGGGGGCTGGAGGGAGCCCAACATCTGCTTTTGCAGCCCAAAACAGGAGTCTGTATCCAACCACCAGCCTCCGAGAGCTGCTGCCAACTCTCTCTGCACTGTGGGGGTCTCTGCACTCCCCCGGTCCCCTTTGCTTCCAGCTGCCAGCCTCACGTCTGCTCTGCTGCTGCCACCGCTGGCACTGCCACCGCCCCCTCCTCCTTGGCAGGGGGCTCCATGAAGATCGGTGTCACCGACGAGGGCTTCTTGGACCTGCAGGTGAGGGGCAGGAATGGCTCATGGTTCCCCTCAGGACCCATTTCCAACAGCACTGATCTCCTTCCCACTGGGACATCCTCCAACCCTGGCAATGTATCCCGTCCCCGCTGCCACCACAGTGATTAGGGAGTGAAGGTGGTGACCCCTGAGGATTGGGCTGGGACAGAAGTGGGTGATGGCTGTACCAGGCAGGGGACAGTGCCGTAAGGATGGGACATTACTCAGCCCTCCCTGTCCCTGATACTCACGAGTAGGGGGAGGCAGGGACCCCCACCACAAGGAAGTGGTTTTTCTTGCGGAAGAGCCGCCACAGTCCCTTGTGGTTCCCACGGACATCCAGGTCCCAGATGTGGAGGCACTAGGATGGTGAGGAGGGAGGAAAAGGCATCAGAGCTTGGGGATGGACACCAGGGCCAGGTGTCCCCTGGCGTGGGAAGAACTACAACCCCTGCCCTCACTGAGACACAGCAGAGAGGGCAGCACCCCAAGACTGGGGTGGCACAGGGCTGCATCCCTCCAGCCACGCCAAGAGCTTCAACATCACCCAGGGACAGCAAGAACATATTTGGTGAGCTCTGTCAGTGCCATGGGAAAGTGCAAGAACAACAGCCAGGTGTTTCCCAGCTACAGAGAGGCCAGTGCAGGGCCGAGGACAGGCCACGTCAGGGCCCTCACCTTGGCAAGTTGAGTCCAGGTGGTGAAATCCGCTTCCTGCTCCATCCTGATGAACATGACGTAGACCCTGCCCTCAGTGTCGGGCACAAAGGAGTCCTCACAGGGGTTCTTGCTGTGGTCCAAGACCTCAGCCTCACTGTAGAAACGTGGAACAAGGAGTGAGAGGGGACCCCACCTTCTCCCTGTTCCCACTGCAGAGTACTTCAGACATGCAAGATGTGACTGGGGCCACCAGGGCCACCTCCATCCTTCCTTCTATTCTGGTTGGTTCACCTAGTGTGTCTTGGGGTCTCCCCCCCCTTCCAGGAGGCACTCACCCCAGGAGCCGATGAATTTCAGTCTCATAATTATCCTTCCTCAAGCTGTTGGAGGAGGAGAGAAAATAGAGATCAGGGCAGAGTCAAATAGTTTGATCCAAGTTTAAGACTGCCCCAGTGTAACACTAAAGGCAGCTGGAACCAATAAATGCAAAGACTGCCACGCATTCTTGAGATGTGGCAGCAAAACCACAACCCTTCCACATGTCCACCTGGAGCACAGGGTAGCCAAACCCAACCTTACAAAAACCACTGCCATGACTCCCCAGCAGAGGCCAGTGTGCTGATGCAGGAGGTTCTGGATGCTCCAGATGGGAGATGACACCAGCACAAGGAGACAGGTCAGACCAAGCAACTGTTTCATCGAGGTGTCATTGTGACCAGCGCTCACCTCTCCACATTTTTAAGCTGGACATTTGGAACTGTGTTGAACTTGTGCTTCTTGAAATAGGCTTCCTGGGAGAAAGAGAGAGGGCAGGGAAGGAAAATCAGGTTTGATCGTGGGTCAGCAATACCTGGAGATGACCTCAAGCATCCCCACCTCTTGGGGAGGTGTCCGAGGCAGAGCTCAGCACCAGGGCAGGGCTGCAGGGGTCACTCACGTGGAAGTAGCCGTTCATGTTGAGCCCCACGATGCCGAAGTGGTAGGAGCGCGAGATGTCCGGGATGATGCACTCCCGGCCCTTCCGCTGCTCAGGCATCCGCATCCACATGTCCCAGTCCCAGAGCTGGGGAGGGGAAACTGCTACTCACACTCAACTCTGGGGACAGGCTTAGGTCATCCAGGGACCTTTCTGGGTGCCCACATCAGGTCCTGGCCCCAGCTCTGTGGATGGTTATGTCCCTCCCCAAATCCATTCTGCTGGGGCACCCTTCCCAGTATAAGCACAGGGATAGCCCCTCCAGGAGCTGTACTCCCTGGGACTGGATGAAGATCAGGGACTGCTGATGGGCAGAGATGGGGGTATAGAAGAAACAAGTCCAAGGCACTCGCCTTCTCTGGGGTTGGCCACTTTGGCTCCAGCTCATCCTTGTAGAGGCTCTTCCGGAGCACCCATCCCAGCCCTGGCATGGTTTCCACACGGTACAGGAGTGAGGGGTCCTCAGCGGTGTGCTCATAGCCCTGCAATGTTACGGGGAGTGTTCAGCACCCTGAATGCACCTGTCCCCCACCAGAAAAAGGGAAGCATCATGCTCCATTGAGTTTTTCATCATGGGAAGAAGGGAACAGCCACGGGGAAGCCCATGGCAGGGACAGGAGGGTGATTTGCAGGGGAACTTCTGAAGAGTCCAGGGATGGAGAGACATACCCACTTAGGATGACAGTGGGGACACACACCGTGCTTTAAAGGTGGGACCTGGACACCCAGTCTGACATGAGCAACACAGGGCAGAGGTGGCCCTGCTCCTTCCCTGACCCACCTGGTCATTCCAAGCAGAGATGCAGTACAGGCTCTCATCCTCCTCCAGAAGGTGTATTGACTGGCTCAGAAAGCTGAGGAAAGAGTTGACCCTAGTCACTTCCCACCATGCAAACCAAGGCAAACCGTCCACCAAGAGATGTGCCACCCCCAACTGATGAACTGCTTATCCCAATTTTTGGCCTGAGATAGCTGATGCTGGTGGGAGACCAGGGGAGGAGCACCCAAACAAGCTAAGCTGCATCTCACCATGGGGAAAGGCCAGCATTGTCTCCTGCCCATCAGTCTCTTCTCCTTAAGAAGAAACAGAAGCCTCATTAGACACTGCCTGTGTCCTCTGGCTATGGGGCACTCCAACCATGTGAATGGATCAGTGTCCCCAAAAACAGCCCCTGCTTGGGGCTGTCAACCCTGAAGTCACCCTGCACTGATTGCCAGGACAGTGCCTCAGACTCTGAAGGCAGAGCTCAGTTATGGCTTTTGCCTAGAGGTCTCAGATAAGTGCTCAGCCTCAGAGAAGTGAGATACAGCAGGCAGGGATCTGGCCTCTCCTGAGCATCCAGAAAGCTTCCAGGAAATGATCCCACACAGGAACCCCCAACTTTACCTGAAGAAGTCAACAGAAATGTCAAGATCTTCCTCCAGAACCACAGCAAATTTAGCATCCTGTAGAGCAAGGAGAACATCAGAAGGATGGAGATGAACAGGACAGAGCAGAGACACAAGCAGTGTGCTGTGTCTGTGCAGCTTCATGCCCTGAAGGACTGGTCCCAGCTCCTGGGGGGCAGGGATCACAAATGCCAGGGGAAGGCTGTGCTGTAGCAGTCTCACTCACCGGGAACAGGTTGAAGGTTGCAGTCAAACTGGCTTTGTAGTGCTACAAGAAAAGACAATCATTGCCTGTGTTAGCATCAACCTGGCACAGACCTGGGGCTAAGCCTGTCTCCCTCAAACGCTATCCCGGGTCCCTGGAAATAAGTGTCTCAGCTCTCTCACCTGGGAAACTCTGGCATTTTTAATGCTGATGGGAGTATGTTGTATTCCTGAGAGGCCAAACAGTTCCACGACATCCATTGGCTCCTGCAATGGAAAAGTACAAACCTCCTCAGGTGTGTGGGTCATTCTTCCCTCCCCTGCCAGCGTCAGCTCCCCAGGACAACAGGAACAGCCCCTGCTTGGGGCTGTCTGCTTTGAGCCTTGTGAGGCTCGGTACAGACCCTGCAGCTCAGAACTTGCCAAACCCTTGTGCCCCTTCAGTGTCACCACAACTCTGTTAGCCCCTTTTGCAGACCCAAAGTTGTATCCATGAATATGTCAGAGGTCCCAGATTCCCAGCCCCCCAGAGATAGTGCAAAAAGAAAACAGGTACAGCCAAGGCCACCGAGTAGCTGCTTAATGGCAAGACATCAAGCAACTCAATTTTCTCTCACATTTGCCAAGGAGAGGACCTTTCTGACCAAGCACAGGGGTCAGAAGTCATCCAAATTTGGGCTGACGTATCTCTGCCTCAAAGAGCCACCAAGGCCTTCTCCATTCCCTTACTGTACACCCTACCTCCTAGCCACAAAAGAGAGAAGGAGCTCCCATTGCACCAACCCTTCTCCCTTTCTCTGGTATCCACCGTGGCAGCTCGAGCATCCAGGCTGCCCCCTCGTAGCTAAGGGATGCTGCTCCAGTTGCCATGGCAATGGATGCTGCTATCTTTAACTGCTCTGATGTGGTGCAGAAAGAGCCTGCATAAACAAGCCAGCTCCCCCAGCCCCACAATGTGGAAGTGGTGGGAGCGACCTGCAAGGGAGCAACTGTTTCCAACGCAGGGCAACCAGGCAGTGCCTCACTGGATGCTGCAGAGATGAGGCCTAGCAAGCTCCCGAGACCTACTAAGATCCCACATGCCTGTCCCAGAGTGCATTCCACTGCCAGAGAGATAGAGCTTTCTGTGGGACTCTCCAGGGCTACACAGGGTTGAGTGAGAGGCAGGCCTTTGCCTCTAAAGGGCCAGTTCTCCCTCACCTGGCTCCAGCTTCCAGCTTTGAGCCTTGGGAAAACACACTGTTTTGTATCTCTTCACCTCTTACTGAGAATGGAGCTGGACAGGCATGGCTGGACTGGTTTGTTCCTCTCCATATGAAGCAGCTGGACAGGTGGTGTTACACCCAGAGCCTGCTCAAGGGGCTGGCGATGTGAGAAGAGGGGACAGGGAGAGCCCAGCGTGACCACCGCGTGCCATTCTTGTACACCAACTCCCTCCTGACACGGGGATGTCAGTCCTGGGCTTTGGGAAAGGCCAAGGCAGCTTTATCCACACCCATGGCTTGGCAACGTTGGCTGCCTTTGTGTAGGAGCAGGTGAGAGCAGCGTGACACACAGCATGACAAAGGTGACGAGGCTCTCAACTTGCCACCCTCCAAGGACTGGGCCAGCACGGAGCTGGCCACAGGGATCTCTGGCAAGGCTCTCACCTCATAGTAGCCATCGATGAAGACTGTGATCATCTGTGGATTGACGCCCTGAGCTGACAGCAAGGAACGCAGCATCCTGAGGAGAGACGGAGGGGCCTGAGTGCAGCACAGCCCCAGCGGGCACAGGCCCTTCAGCACGGGGGTATGGATCCCTTGGGGTGGGGGAAAGTGCGCATGATTAGGGAACGGGACCTGCCTACGCCTTCCCTTCCCCTGCCCCAAGGTCTGCCCTCGGTGCTCGTGCAACCCCAGGAGGGAAAGGGAAGGGCCTGGGTCATGCCTGGTCCTGTGGCACAGAGCAGAGGAGCTGTGCCCTCTGGGAGTCCTTACCTGTACAGGTAGTTGGGGCGGTTCCCTGCAATGACAGCTACTGGCACATCAAAGACTTTATTGTCTTTGAGCTGGAAGAGAACAATGTGTGTGAGGGGGGGTGGGAGAGGCCGTGCAAACCAAAATTATGCTGATTCTATGCTACTGAGAGCGGGATCCAAAGGGACCCACTGTTAAGAGAGCAGAGCTGCACAGTCCTACCTCTAGGCTCAGAGCCACATCAACCAATCAGGGTGCCCTCAGCACTAATGGAGGCCCTGCCAGCTTCCCTTCTTCACCTCACCTCTGACCCAGCTCCAAAATCCCAGTTTGCATCCACTCAGAGACCTGTGTTTGAATCCTTCAGCACAGTGCCAAGGACAGCCCAAAAGTCACAATAGCTGCTCTGTCTCTGAATGTTCAGGCTCTGCTTCTTACACTGATATCCCTAGAAGAGGGTTACTATTCCTGGCAACTCAGAGCAAAGGAATTCCCCTTCCCCAGCACGACCTGCTCCCAAGTATTCACCTCACCTTTGCTAGGGCTAAGGGCTTGCCCAGGGCAGTTTGCATCACTCAGCTGGTACTTAAAGACAGTGCTCTGCATCAGCTGCAAAATACACCTAGTCTAGCCCAGCCCTCCCTCCTGGAGCCTTCCTGAACGCTCTGCCCCTGCACTCACGGGCTCAGGGTTGAACTCGATGGGTGTGGGGTCCTTGCAGCTGCAGACGCTGCCGTAACCTTCCACTTTGCTGCAGAACCTCTTGCGGCGCCGGTTCAGCTCCGTGTCGGGCCAATGGCACTCAGCATCTGGAGGCACCAAGGAGAAAAACACACCTGTCACCCCCACAGACCCACCTCGCGTGCTCCAGGCTGGGATACCTCACACATGGCTCTCCTTGGGCTCAGCCAGCAAGCCAGTCCTTGGCAGTGAACAAGCAACACTCTGGATGCCAGATACGACCCCAGGAGCCATTCAGAGCCCAACCCCATCTCTGGCCTCTCTGAGCAGCAGCAGGTTGTTCCAGGCCAACAGTCAGAAAAAAGATCAGACCAGACTAGATCTGGTTTGGAGAGGTGACAATTGGCCAGGTTCTCTCTTCTCCATTCTCATCTTTCTCAACAACCATGACTGGAATTGCCATGGAAGCAGGAAGAAAGGGAGCTAAGCCCATTTTAAAAGTTACCATCATCATCTCAAAAAGCCTTAAATCCAGACCCATGGCTTTGACTTAAACCCAGGCAGCAGAGAAACATCTCCCAGCGATACCACAGAGCAGACTGTACTTCCTACCTTCCACAGATGTCAAGTGAACTTCTGTCTTCAGCAGCACAGGGTCACCCCATGTTGAGAGGGCAGGTGACTTGGCGTGCTTCTCCCCATACACTTCTCCTGGAGCAGGAACACAGGGTCAGGACTGCCTGGAAGGGCCCACTTTGTCAAGGCATAACCAGAGGCTGTCAGCCTGAGGACAGCTTGGCACCATTGGCCTCTGGCAAACTGCTGAAGGAACATGCCCTGCCTCCGTACCCTCCCTCACCGCCAGGAACGGAGCTGCCACTCTCTAGGATTTGCTCCCTGCTCATAGAGCCTGTTGGGGATGGGCAGGGTTTGTCCTTACTTGGCTTCCCCCAAGGAAAGGAGCCACAAACCCTCTCCCAGCCTGGGCAAGACTCACCCCCCTTCTTCCCCACAAACGTCCACATGTCTCTCCAGCTCAGGAATGGTGCAACTTGGCTCCCCAGGCTTTTCAGGACGTTCTTGGCTGTCTCCTTGAGGTGAAAGGAGCCTTCGTCCTGGAACAAAACACAGCCCTGCAGCTGAGGTCTGGCTCCTGACAGGGAAAAGTCTCCCATCAATACCAAAGGGGTACAACGCCCACTCCTACCCTTGAACCAGCTGAGCCAGAAACCTTCAGGGTCTCTGTGCCACTGAAGCTATCAGTGGCTTCATAATGACTCACAGGGAGATCAGAGGAATGATAACTCCCGTTTCCTTGTGACCAAATTGTTTTCAAGCAGGGCCATGTGTTAAGCAACACTTCACACAGCTAAACATGAAACCTTGAAGCAGCCCAGTGCTGCTTGCATAGCAGCCCAGACCCAGCACAGCCCACAGGGCCCCTGTAAAGCCTGGAACTGGGAGCCAGAAGGATCCCACCGTATCCTTATATTTCCTGATGTCACTTCTCCACCTAACCCCTTGTCTATTGCTGTGGGCTCTGACACATCTGCTTTTTGCTCTCCTGCTTTGCTGGGCACAGTGGTACCTGCAGCAAGAAGGGAGAGCAAGAGGACAAGGCAGGTGATCCAGACAGGGAGTCACAGCCCCTTGGGGATGTGACATTTAGTCCTGGAATGCCTGATGACATTCAGGAGGCTACTGTCCAGATGAGCCTCAGGACATTGTGACTCAAAATGACTTTTTTTAATATTAGGGTCACATACCTTAATGGTAAAGATCAGGATCCGGCCCCGGGCAACCATGTTGAGGAAAAGTACCATGGCTTCATCTTCGTGGGGGGAATAGGTGTCAAAAACCCTCTTGGCCATCACGTGACCCTGTTGGTATTCATACATCAGATGGATCTTAAATACTACATGCTATGGACACACAGAATTATGGAAATCTGCCCTGGAAGCCTCATTCCCTGAGCGACACAGGGAGTGGCTTTTCCGGTATGCCAGGAGTCAGGCCCCAGGCAAGCTCAGCCCTCAGGCCTTCCTGCACGGAGGGCCATGGGAAGCATCACCCAACCTCACAACTCCTCCCCTGCCTGCTCTCCAAGGACAGCAAGCAGCACAAGGAAACCCTGCAGGGTGATCCTGCCATGCTCTGCAAACTGCACACAGAAAGCCTTCAGGGACTTCCCTCCTGGCTGCCCCTGGCCTCAGGCACCCAGCAGCTCAAGAGCAAGGACAAAGTGCCCAGCAGGAAAGACACGGGGATGTTTTACCGTGGCCTGATTTAGGACGATGACATGAATCCCTCTTCCCTGCTCCCGAGCCTCATCTTCCAGGACCTGCAAGTGGACAAATGATGAGAATCATATGCCAAGAATCCTTCTTTTTCCCTGCCCATTCCGCACAGCAGAGCCCCCGGACAAGAGGCAAATCTCTTTGGCTTTGCTCAGGGCAGTGATGGGTGCCAGAGTACAAGTCCTAGAAGCAGAACTTCTTGCCAGCCACTCAAGTCCTCTCAGCTCTGCTGTTGGTGGCTCCCCCTGCTCAGCTGTGTCCACCCTCTGCTCGCAGGACAGCCAGCACCTGTCACTCACCGTTGTCCCATCCACGGCCACATAGACCTTTGACCGGCTGGAGTACACCTCGACATCCAGGACCTTCTTGTTGTTCACAGGGTGCCTGGGGACCTCCACATTCAGCATCTCGTCATCTACAGCAGAGAAATTCCCAGTTTCGACCAGTCAAGACATCTCCAGCTTGTCCCTGCTCTGTGCTAGCCCAGCCAAACCTTCAGAAGGGCATGCCCAGCAGGCACCCCAGCCCAAGGAGTCACGGATCTGAATTTACAGGGATGGTAGGAAAGGGGAAATACCAAATGACAACAGCTCCGGCCTCGGCTGACCCCACAGAGATCTCTGCAGCCAAACGTGCTAAAGGCTTCAGTAGACAGACAGCATTTTCTATTAATTTTTGTTAAACCCACATGCACAGACCTCTTTTTTGTGATGTAGCTGGTCACAAGTTAGCCCTGACTTAAAGAAACCCTCCGGCCTTGCTTTAAAAGCACAACAGGATGCTGCCCCTCACCATAGTCCTGTGCAGACTCCTCTTCCTCCTCATAAGCAGCTCTCCTGGTGTCCAAGATCAGCTTGATGTTCACAATTACGGTCACGAGCAGGAAGAGGACAGCACCTGTCTGCAATGCAGGATATTTGGTGTTAGAAATGTGTAAATTACAATCCCAAACCTCCCTGCCTTGGCGTGGGCTGCAGGGCACCCCAAGGAGATCCTGCATGGGATCACAAGCACCTGATATTTCCCGATTTTTTTTTCTGAGGAAAGCAAAGAGAAAGAAATACAGGTGACCGAGTTTCATGATGAAATGCATTCATCAGCTGGAGAGCACTGACTCCTCAATATGTGAGAATTAACCCAGTTCCAATGTATCCCTGCCTCCAGACGTGTGAGCAGATTCCTGCTAAATTATTGCATCAAGGTTGAGGGTTCCTGCAGGCAAAGAGTTTGGTAATTCAGAGTTACAGCTCCCAGGGTAACAACTTTTGCCTCTGCTGCAGTATCACTACTTTCATTTGTCCCTCTGGAACCAGAGGATGCACTCAGGGTATTCAGAGGAGAAGAGATGCTGTGAAGCTGAATCAAACAAAGGGAAGAAGCTGAGGTCTGATTTCAGGAAACTGCACTGTACCACAGACTGCAGAGACCAGCCTGCAGCCCTACTGTTTGCAGCAAAGTTCAACTGCAACCCTTGTGGATGCTGACACAGAGGGCTTGGGACGATCCAGGGGCTGTGGAACAGACCCTTGACTCTCTGAGGTCATGAATGGTGCTGGGATCCCACACGGGCCTGCCCTTGTTGAGAGGCACTAAAAGGATTCCTGCCCTATCTGCCCAGTTACTGCCTCAAAGCTCCTGTGTGTTGCTGCTATCTCTGCCAAGCAGGTTCAAGGAGTAACTGAGGAAAATGAAAAACCAGCAATAAGACAACATGATGGTATAAATGTCACTATGGCATTTGGGCTTGTTAATTTGCTGTTGACTCAGGACTATGAACATCTTTGGAGATCTGTGCACAGAAAGCTTTTAATTAAGCATGAACAGAGCTGTGGGCTCATGGAGAGGCAGCAAGGCCACCTCAGCAACCTGCCCAGACTTTCTGCCCTGATCAGCACTGGGTACATGAGGGAACAGATGGTTCTCTTGAGGGTTCTGGTGACCAGAGCGAGTAAAGCAATAAGAATTAAGCAAGATCAGCAGGCAGGTCTACAGAGCTGGCTTAGTCAAAGCTAATTGGCTGCTGTAGACCAGACTATTCTACCTCCTCCAAACCAAATTTTCATCTGTGTTTTAAGCAGTGCCATGAAGTACAGAGATGCATGCAGGCTCTAGCCCGTTGCCCCAGCACAGTGAGCAATGCCTGCATGAATGACCAGACCCTTTCCCAAGCCCTGAACACCCTATCAGACACAGAACTGAGCAGTCTTCTTGCCCAGGGAGCCCTCACGAACCTTTGTCCCCCCAGAAGCACACAAAACCCTCCCCTGCTCCTTCCCACAGCAACCAACTGCCAGATCACAAGAGCTCCTCTCAGGAAAGACCCCTTTGTCTGTATTTTGCTGCCATTGGGCCAAACCTTCCTGTCCTTACAGCCCCAGACACCCCCCAGGTTGCTGTATCCACCAAGGATTAGCCGTTTCACAGCACAAGCAACCAAGCCTGAGTCTTTCCCAGACACCAGCTGCCTCTGGGGCACGAGATCCTGTTACCAAGCCCTATTTTCTCTGTCCACCTGTTGTGCCTTATACCAGGCTTGGTTTGCAAGTCAAACACCTAAAGGCTAAACCCTGCAGCACTCAGCATGGGTCCAGAGCCAGGATGGGAGCAATCAAGTTGGTTTCTAGCTGAAAGCTTCCCAAGGCCACCTGGATAATTGTATCTCCTCCCACAGCCACTCAACAGGTCTGTCGGCAGCTGAACGGAGCTGCTCCACATGGCAGACCCTTCCACACACTTGGAGGCAACCTCTTGAGGAACAAGTTATGCTTCCCCAGCACGCCAGGTCACCCAGACTGCCAGCAGATGCACTTCCACCCATGCGGCCGCTCCATAAACTTGTAAATCCTGCAGATTATCCTTCCTAATCTGCTGCGGGGCTGCGGGTGACTCACTGATCCAAGCTTCCGCAGCGCACGCTGGTTCATCAGCTTGTACTTCCAGGCGAGGTACCAGCTCCGCTTCTTGTGCGGCTTCGCGGCGGGGTTGGGCTTCCACTCGTCCATCGTCCCGGGGGCTGGCACGGGGGCAGCCGCGAGGGGCGGGGGTCAGGATGTGTGCCGCTCTCCTCTCGCGTCCATCGGGACTCCCTGCCGGGACGGGATGGATGGGTGCAGGGTCAGGGAGGTGCCTTCAACCTTCTCCCGAGTCAAGACAGAGCCTGGCGCAAGCAGTGGCAGCGCATTGTACTGACACGCCACGAGCAAAAAAGCCCTTTGGAGCCTCCCTGCCTGCCAGAACTCCAGCTGGGAGCAGTGCAGGAGGCCAGGCTTTGCTGCAGGCTGAGGGGAAGCCCCTGGACTCCCTGGCCACTGACGGCCTCTGCTCCAGGCCAGCCCCTCAGGAGGCTGCTGCAGTGCCGTGCGCCCGCTCCCACGCTCGGGGAAAGGGAAGCACCCCGAAGCCACAAGCGGGTAACAGATCTGTCAGCTGTTACGGAATGGGCCACCGTGGGCCGTATGCGCCAGGGGGGTCCTGGCCGGACAGACAGCCTCCCACACGGGGAGCAGCACCGGGCCAGCGCCCTGCCGGAGCTCCCGGCACCCCCGGGCAGAGAGGAGCGGAGCCAGCGGGAGGCCGGGAGCCCTGCGGGGAGCAAACCGCCGGGCCTGGGCGGCATGCGGAGCCCCGGCAGAGCCAGGCGCCTCCGTGCAGCACAGCGTGCCCCAGCTAGGCCAGGCAGGGCGGGGAGAGAAGCGCTGA
>VWZN01003117.1:807323-916127 GCA_013396955.1 Regulus satrapa
GGGAGTGACCCCGGCAGCTTTCTCGCCTCCCTCTTTCGTGGACGGAGCAAATACCGGCGATGCCTGCGCCTCCGGGAAACGTGGCGAGGTTGGGCAATGGGTTCAAGTGCAGCTGGGGGAAGGGACTCTCCCACGCATGAACATGCCGAGCGGGTGGGAGTGAGCGTGGTTTCCATAGGGAAACAGGCTAAAATACACCCGCATCCCTGCGTGCCCCCGGGGGGGCTGGAGCACCACCCTGCCTGAGCCCTCCACTTTGGCTGATCCAATATTCCCATCGGTGCAAGAGCTTTCATCCTCCCTTTGCTTTCATCCTCCCCTCCGCGCCGGCTTCCCGGCTGCACCCTGACCGGAGGAGAAAGGTCTCTGGGGCAGTGCGGTGTTTGCCCTGCCCAGGTGCAAGCAGCCTCAACCTATGGCCAGCAAGGCCCGGCTTGGGCCGGGCGTTATTCACCTTGGCTCAGAAAGGCATTTCCTTGCCCTGTCCCGGCTCGTCTTGCTGGCCAGTGAGGAAGCGGGGACGCCTCACACCCCGATCAGCAGCTTGGGGTTGGAAGCCGGGTGCCAAAACGCAGCACAGGGCTCCCCTCATCTCCCCATCCCCATGAACAGGGACCAGAATTCCCCCCCACCCCGAGCAGCAGGAAACCAGCAAACCCAAATGCTCAGAGGATAAGCTGGCCTGGGAGTGGGCGGTGGGAGGAGAATTTAGCAAATTCCCACTCTTGCCTCCTGATCTGAGGAGGAAGATTTATCCCTAGGGCTAGATATCTTGAAAGGAGATATCTTGAAAGGAGGTTTCTTGTGTGCTGGGGAGGGGAGCAGGGCTGTGTCTGCCCATGGAGAGCGTGAGGGGGAGTGAGACTGTCCCCTGTACAGCTGTCCTTGCTGCGAGGTCGTGCAGTGAACTTCAGTGCATCTGGAGGAGTACAGAGAGCAGCCTGTGCTGGGTCTCCTCCCACAGTAACCTTGACTTTCTGGAGAGGGGGGGCTCTTGGAGTGCAGTGGCGAGGTCAGGCTGGCGTGAGCTAGCAGCAAACTGAAGGCTAACTCCCTTCCATCAAGCAGTGTGGAAAGTGGGGAGTGTTATCCCACCGTCTGCTTTTGGGTTGGCTCCCCTGGCATCTCTGACAGCTGCAGTTCTGAACGAGACAGAGAAAAATGGGGAACCCCCCACTGGGGGGGGGGGGTGGGGGGTGTGTGTGTTTCCAGCCCTCCTCCTCCTTCGTGGTCTCCCTGCCAAGGCCAGATGCTTTAGCAGTGCGTGCAGAAAAGTCCATTGTAGGCAGTTTTTTAAATAACTTGCCTAGAAAGGAAATTTCTGCACTTGGAAGCTGGCTCCTACCCCAATCCGGGCACATCCCTGTGATTTTTTTATTTAAATCCAGCTTGAGGACCATGAGGAGGGGGTGAGAGGGCTGCTCTTGGGTCTTTCCAAATCTTCCACCCTTTTTTTTTCCTGTCGTCTGGAGTGAGAGGCGTCACGTGCTGAAATCCTGGCTGGAGTTTTCCCAGGCTCTTTCCTCGGATTCTTCTACGGCCGTGCTGGCTGTGGGACCAGAGACAGGGGTCTCAGGAGACTGTGGGGTCACCCGTGGGCGGGCAAGTGACTCCCAGGGTACCGGATGCTGAGGATCGGGCACTGTGCTTAAAGTGATCCCTGGGGAGCGCGTGGATTTCTTGGACAGCTTGCTGGTGCTGGCCACACGATGTGTTTGTGAAGGAGTCCATGGGCATCTGCAGGCTGCCTGTGTGTGCCCTACAGTGCGTTTTCTCCCTTTCCCCCCATCATGGCCTTATTTCCTTTCCTGGCAAAATATTTGCGTCCTGTGTAGGGGAAATCCAGTGGCTTTTGGCGGCCAGTATCATACAGACAGGAATGTCTTGGCACACGGGGCTTTCCATTAGGAAAACAGATGTTTCTGCAGCAACTGAGGTTTGCAGAGAGCTTCCCCAGGCTTGGAGGGGCAGGAGTCAGTGAGGCGAGTGGTGTGATCAGCAGTGCCTGTCCTCCTTGTCCTCATCCTCCCGTTTTGGGAGGGATTTGGATCTCCAAATCCTGCCATGTGACATTGTCACCAGGCTTGGTTCAGACCCTATAAGATGAGAAGTAAAGGCATGAAGGGACCAGCGTGGGGAAGTGCTGGTGGTCTAGCCAGACACTTGCATTGAGCAATGCCTGACCCTCTTGCCCTACCAGCGGCCTCCCAGATCTTGGAGGATGCTCTGGGATCAGATCTGCCTCCATTTCCTCGCTTACTCCTTGTTCCCATAGAAGATAGGAACACAGGTGCCCTGGATTTATTTCCCTGAGGGTGTTGGTGGCTGGTGGGAACCATGAGTTGTTGGTCGCCTGTGGCTGTGTCCCCAGGCCTTGGACAGGGCCCCCTGGGATGGTTCCCTGCTGGGTGTTCTCCCATTTCACGTTCTTCATCAGCTTAGGAGACCTGTGGCCACCACAGTGACACCTCTGCCGGGCTGGGCTGGGACGTGGGGCCCGTGCTTCGCCTCAACCCCCTGTGCTCTCTGTCTGCCCCCCCAGGCTTACCTGCGAGCGGTGGACGTGAAGATCCTGCAGCAGCTGGTGGTGGTGAACGAGGGCATCGAGGCGGTGAAGTGGCTGCTGGAGGAGAGGAGCACCCTGACCAGCCGCTGCAGCAGCCTGGCCAGCAGCCAGTACAGCCTGGTGGAGAGCCAGGAGGCCTCGCGGCGCGGCAGCTGGGACAGCCTGCAGGACCCCAACGACAGGCTGGACAGCATCTCCGTGGGCAGCTACCTGGACACCTTGGCTGATGACATGGATGAGTACTCCCACAACGCTGCCGACACTGCCGCTGCGTCCACGTCGGGCAGAGCCCTGGCCAGGGCGGAGCAGGATTGGGTCAGGATCGACTCCGAGAGGGGTCTTGCAAAGCAAGAGAAGGACAAAGAGGAGCACGAGTGGCCCCACGTGGACCTCTCCCCACCTGGGTTGTCCCAGGATCACCGGTTTGCTAAGGAGTCCCAGGTGGCCAATGGGTATTTGGGCCAGCAGTCCCTCTCTCTGGAACCAGACAGAGACACCAAATCACCACCGGGGGCCGGGGAGAGGCTGGGGAAGGGAAATCCAGATGGGAAGGCTTGGAAAGCTGAGGCTGACCTTGAGAACTGCAAACTCAACAGCAAACTGCACCTGGAGTACGATGCCCACTGGCGCTGGCTCCAGTCACAGGATGATGTGACATTCTTATAGCCCATGGCTTCGCCTTCCCAGTGCAGCTCTCCCAGCTGCCCACTCTGCCTCACTTGTCTGTGCTTGGGAGAGTTGGGGTGGCTGGAGAGGGGGGACAAGCTGGCTTGGTGGTGCTGCACTGTTCCTCTGCAGCATTTGGTGATGCAGCCATAGAGACTGTGTGCCTGCCCTGCAGCACATTTCGGGGAGGGGAGGGATGAGGTGGGTCCTGGTAGATTTAATCCTTTGCTCTAGGGTGTTGCTTGCAGGTGGCTGTACGCCCCTCTGTTGTCCTTGGTGGTGGTGGCAGGGAAACCCAGGACAGTGGTGTTCCTGGGATCTCTCCCTCTAATCCTCAGCTTCCTGTATGCAAAAACTGGGGACCCTTTCCCCAGAATGACTACCCGGAGAGGGCATGAGACACTGCCATGCATCCACAGCTTGGTGGCACCAGCATGCTCCGTGTGGGGCAGGGCCATCCGCAGGACATCCCTGTTGGATCTGCTCATTTCCATCATTGTCTCTACAAGGCCAGTGTCCATCCAGGGCAGAGTAGACCTGGGGTTTGGCCCCAGCACGTGGTGGAAGATAAAAACCCTTCCCTGGGGGTGGAGCCCTGCCTGGTGTAGATGCCTCCGTGAAGCCAATCTGAGGTGGGGCTGGGGAACCTCTGTCCATGCCCTGAGGAGGAAGGATGATGGTGCAGACTTCCGATGTGATGACATGAGAATGACAAAGCACTGGGTGGGAAGTGGAAATCCAGTTCCCTCGGTTTGTTCCTGGGCTGTCTTCCACCTTGGGAGCAGTCCTGCAGAATCCCTGGGATGTGGCAGCACATGGGCAGCCTGGCAGAGCCTGCAGGGCTCAGACTCAGAGAGGCTCCTGCTCTCCCCTGACACGGTGTGATGGTGCTGAAGGCTGGGTTTCTCTCTCTCTGTGATGAATGGTGCCAGGTCTCTGCCTCCTACCAGCAACCAGGAACATGAGGCTGCTCTGTCAGGGTGGATTTGCAGTGACTCTGCCTTGGAGAATCTCCGTCTTTTTAGCCTTGGCTTGTGCCTTTTGCTGTCCCCACCACGCCTCCCAGCACGCCTCTCGCTGGCTTGTAGAGCATGGCTTGCAGCTGGAGCTGTGTCAGAGCTTGGGCAGGACCTTCTGCCTTCACCGGATGATGCAGGAAAGGACCTGATTCAAGGAGCCAAGCTCTTCCACTTTTGTGGATAAGCCTGGAGTGTCCTGACTTTAGAACCCATGAGTACATCTCATGTCACAGCTGAGTGCTGTGACAGCTTTGCTCTCACCGTCGTGCTGTTGTTCCCTTGCCTGCGTGGGTCACAGCTTGGATCTGTCTGTGCTGTTGTCTTGTGATTTCAGTGTGAAGCTAAGAGAGAGGGAGGTGACTGGCCTTGACTTTCCAGATGTGAGATGTGGTTAGGAAGGTGGTGGGGTGCACAACAGGTTTAGCTTGATGTCTCTGAAGCAGCACCTTCAGTGGAAATTTCCCTCTATTCTGAGAACCCTGAGCACCGTCCCTTCCCCTGCAGATCCTCAGAATTTCCCTGGATGGATGTGGAGAGCAGGACAGTGCCCCAAATTCTCAGAGATGGTGCCTGCTGAGGACTTGGGTGAATCCCAGCACACTGACAGTTGGTTGCCCTATGCCATGAGCATCCATCTGCCTGCCCTGGAGGAGCTGTGCTTGGCTTGCCATTGCCTGCGAGTAGCTTGTGGCTTCCTGCGTAGCTGTGCTGCTGACACTGAGCCACCATGTCCCCAAGGCTGGCTGTCCCCTGCTTTCCTGCTAACCCTGCATGCAATGAATCAGCTGAGGGTCCCTGGGGGAGACAGGGTAAGTCCTTCGGCACTGTTAAAATCATTCTCAACAAAACATAGCTCGCTTAATAAATGTTTGTGTTTCTCCCAGGCCACGCTTTTTTGTCAGTGCTTTGCTGATCTTCCTGGTGTTTCTAGGGAAAGGGGAGAGGCTCTGGAGCCTCTGGCAGCCCTGCAGAAGGGCAGGTTTAGCCCCAGCCCTGAAACAGGTACAGTCCAAGTGTCTGTGCATCTGTCCCTTCTCACATCAGTGATAAAAGTCACTTTTCCCGAACAGCTGGGTACCAGGGCACATCTGCTGGGAGCAAGGGTGACCGCATTGATCTTGGCTGGACTATGTGTCAAACAGCACCTTCACCCTTCCTGCCCCATATTTCCAAAGAGGACCATTTGAGGTGTTCACCAGCCCTGTTAGCTGTGCTGGAGTCTTTGCTCGCTGTGTCCTGCACTGCCAGCTTTGGCTCCCGGGGCTTCCTCCACCCAGGAGGTGCAGCGTGGATCTGGGTGTAGAGCAGAGACTTCTGCAGCCCAGCCGGGGTGGGAGCAGCACAGCTCTGATATCAGGCTGTTGGGCTTTGCTCCTGGGTGGATCCCTTTAAAACCACTAGAGCCGGTGCTCATGCAAACATCAGCTTTTCCAAAGCAAATGCAATCGGCTTATCCAGCCCTGCCATCCCAGCCTCAGCATCCCTTCCGGCTCACGGCTCTGACACCGTGAGCTTTTGCAAATGGGGAATTGCATGCTGGAGCCAGCAGGACTCAGCAGGATTTCTCCAGTTTCTGCTGGGCTGAGATAAAAAATAGAATTGTGAAGAAAACCTTAGACATAAAATGCCCAACCTATTCCTCTTACAAATCGAGACCTCAGCAGTTGGATAACCCTGTGCTGCTGCATAAGAACTTTTTCTGGGGCTTCCCTGGGCATGGACTCTTCAGCCCAAGGTGCCCATAGTCCCAAAATCAGTGTACCCCCCAAAAATCCCAGCCCTTGGAGCCGAAGGGGTGGATGGGATCTCGTCATTGACTCCCTGCTCTGTCTCTGGGTTCCTGGATGAGGGATCACCCACCTTGGGGCTTTGCCCAGGCATGTGCAGAGCCAATGTCCCAAAACCCCGGGGGAAACATCCCGGGACCTGCATCTGGCTGAAAGGTGGGTGCAGAGCACCTGTGGGTGGGAAACAGCCCACAGCACGGATCCACAGCCTCCCTCCGGGTCTGCCTGGCCCTGACCCTGCCTGCTGCTGCCCTTGAGCTGCTCTTGGGCTGTTCAGTGCCGGTATCAGGTAAGAAAACAAGCAGATAAAGCAGGCGGGATCCCAGCCGTGCCAGAAAACACCCACCTCTGTTACAATAAAAACACCAGCAAGCCAATTTTTTTTTTCCAGATATACACAGAGATTAGACTGCCTTAACGAGGCAGTAAAACACTTCAATAGCTCTCCTTGCTTGTTATTAAAATGTCCCCTGGGCTTTCCCTTCCCTGCATGCGGCTCAGCTCCAAAAGGGCCTATCCCCAGAGCAATGCAGCCATTTAAGCAATTTCTGTTAGTTCCTGTGGGAAGGAAGCATGAAAATATCCTTTTCTCAGGGGAAAAAGAGCACGGTCCCCATGGTCGGAAGGGAGGTGGCCAAACTCTGTGGCCTTTGGTCTGGTGGCCCTGTGGCCCCACACCACCCCGTGGGCTTGCTGGCACGGGGAGCATCACCGTGGGGTGACCCTGGCAGTGGGTGCAGGGGGTGTGTGGGTGCCAGCACAGTCTGTGGGGGTGGATCACAGCACCCCTGCCCTCCTCTTATCTGGAGACAGATGCTCCCTGTTGACCCCTGTACTGTTCCCTGTGCAGCTCCCAGGCACCCTGGTTATCTGTGACCCTTTTTGGGGAGCAGCTCTGTGAGCAGAGCTCTGGTTTTGTGCTGTCTGACTCACTGCAGACAGTGTGGGGCAGGAGAGGCCAGCAAAGGGGGCAGGAAAGGCTAAGTGTAGGCCTCAAGCCCTGCCTCAGCCTGCCCTGTTTTGGCAGTGGGGATGCTCTGATGGTCTCCTGGGCAAAGTTGAAGTGTTGGTGCTGGTTGCAGCAAAGTGGTGATCCCCAGGAAGAGCTCAATGATGCCAAAGCTGCCTCCAATTTAGGACAATTGAATTCAGTCCACTCTTCTGGGGCATGGTGCCCAGGCTGGCCCCATCGCCCAGCTCTCCAGCCAGTCCCCCTTACCCAGCCTGCTCCCCACAGTGCCCAGGAGCCTCCGGTACTGGGTTAAACCAGCCCAGAGTAGGATTCTTGTATTTTCAGATGGCTTCCAGCTTTTCCTTCCCACTGCCCCAGGTTCACAGGTCTCCAAAGAACCTCCCACAGGTTTTGTGCAAAGAGGAGAACACGAGACATCCCCCTCCCTGTTCCGTCTTCCGCTGAACCTGTGCTGCACCCTGGAGAAGCCACACTGGACAGGGGATGCTCTGCCCAGGGAAGCTCAGACACCAAGTGGGGTTTCCTGGTAACCTCCTGGCTCCTCTCCACCTTTGGGAACCCCCTCCTGAGATTCTTGGTGTCTGCAGCTGAGTGATTGTGAGGCTGCTGAACGGGGGTGCAAAGTCAGAGCGTGAACTAGGAATGAGCTGAGCCTTTGGGAAATTCCTCCCCAGGCTGTTTGTTGCCTGCCAGGGGCTGGCAGCAGGCCAGGCCTTTGCTTCGGAGACTAATCTGCTGGCTTTAGAGCTTCCCAGCACTCCTTGGGAATGAAAAACAAGTGTGACTGCTCAGGGCCTCATGGGTGTGAGGGCATGGGTGGGTGACAAGGACAGGCTCAGGGCTTCATTCCCTGCCTGTTCCAGCCCAGCCAGGGGGCTGGGTGGCACAGCTCTCCCCCTTCCTCCTCCCTGGGTGCTGGGCACCGGCCCATCAGCATCCCTGGTGTGCCACCTTCTTCCCTCTTCCATCACCCATTGCTGGGCAGGAATCCCCTTACACCTCCCACTCAGGACTTGGGTCTGGGGACATCCTTCTCAGTGCCACCCCAGGGGTGACAACCAAAACCCGTGTGTGCCCAGGAGACGAATGCTCTTCTGCCACCAGCTCTGCCTCGGTCCCCTGTGGGGAGCAGCAGAAAAATCTGAATTGCTCTTCTGAGAAATTAATCTTCTTTCCCTGTCTCAGCCCAGCCTGACCTAGAAGAACCACACTCCCCCGCCCCCCCTTTGTGTTTTTTTTTCCCCTGTGGGGTGTTTAAAGGGAAAATTACAGGGAAAAGTGAATTGCAAAGAAGCTGTGGGAGACAGTGGCCAGAGCTCTAGCAGGACAATCTGGGGAGCAGGGCTGGAATGGTTTTAGGCAGGATTTACCAGGATGCCCCCTCCTGTGAGACCCTCTGATTTGGGGTGGGTTGGCAAAGAAAATTGCATCTGCCCAAACATGGGCAGTAAAACAGAGACAGTGAAAGGTCAAGAGCGTGTTGGCTCCTCCTGGCAGGGTGCAAAGCCAGGGGGACTTTTGGCTGGAGAGAAGCAGAGCTGCTGGAGAGAACTGGCAATGGGAATGAAGCAGCAGCAGTGCTTGTGCCCTCCCTTGGTGGCTGTGGTCCTGGGGTGTGACAGGGACTGGGGCTGGGTTGAAGGACAGGACTGGCCACCAGGACAAGGACAGGAGGTGAAATATGCCAGTCCCAGAACCTGCTCCTGCCCCACACCAAACCTTCTACTATCCACTTCACATCCCGTTTCCTCAGTCCCCTTCATGCCCAGGGATGGCTCAAATGGCACAGGCTGGGTGAGGGAAAGCAGGCACCCAGCACCAAAATGATCCTGATAAAATGCTGATGCTCATGTCCTGGGGGTTGCATGCCAGGAAAGGCTTCCTCAGCCTTTAAAGCTCATCAGCTGCTCTGCAAAGAACTCAACCCTGGGCTGAAGGGCCAGGAACCCTTTCTCTGCTCCCTCTCTGCCTCAGTTTCCCTTTTGTAAAGTTGGGAGAGATAGAAAGGAAAGAAACCCCAAGTCTCCTCTTGTGGCTGTGCTGTGGGGTTGGTTCTTGTTCCACAAGTCTCGGAGGAGAGCAGGGAGGCACCAGGCACTTGTTCTGGTGCTCATCCATGTGTCTCTGTGTGTCTGTCTGCCTGTCCCTCCTTGTCAAAGCACAGCGCCTGCGGCTGTCCCACATTTTCTGCTAAGGGTTTGGTGTCCAGAACCACCCTAGCTGGGGTCTGTGCACTGGGAGAGAGGCAGTGCTGGGAGCCAAAGGGTTTTGAGGCAGTTTTTGGGCAGCAGCTCCCATTTTAGAGGCTCAGCCCTGTGTCTCGGGGCAGGAGGTGCAGGCAGTGTGAGCAGCAGGGATTATGGCTGCTATAAAAAGCATCAGCATCTCTCGTCTCTGCTCCCTAAGGCGCTTAGGAGGGGAAGGAGGGAATTAAAGAGCAACCTCCTGCACTGAAGAGGTGCAGGGATGGGAGCAGTCAGAATAGCCTGGCACACTCATGAGACCTCTTCTTCCTCAGCATCCCCAAAAATCCTCCCCTGGGAAAAGAAGCCCCCCATGCTCTTCCTGAGTCGCTGTTGTTGGATCAACAGAAACTTGTTCCCTACTCAGAGGTTGTTGGGAGCAAGGAGAGGGATGAGGGGGACAGCTGAGCCTGGAGAGGGCGTCCTGGTAGGTGAGAAGAGCACACGAGGATGCTATACCTCTTGCACACCCCAAACAAAAACGTGGGGCACGCCCCCATCCTCACAGCCACACTCATCTGCTTGGTCCTGTCCTGCCACCCTCCTTCAGAGGTCCTCTGAGGGTACTGGAGATGCCATCCAAAATGCAGTCAGCTGCATGGGTGCATGGCTGGACAGAAGAACATTGACTTCTTGGAGGGACAGGGGTTGTTGCAGCCAAAAGCTCTGCCTCCAGTGTCCAGGGCAAAGTGGCTCCCTGGTCCTGGGACTCTCTGGCAGGCTCACAGTCGGCCTCAGAGCTCAGCACTAGTGTGGGGTCTGGTGACACGTTTGGGGACAGAGTAGGGGGAAGGCGGGTGCCAGATGATGGCAGTGATGCAGGGATGGGGGGATGTGAGGGAAGGTGGTGTGGGAAGCAGCTGTACTCTGTGGCATTCCCCCGTTCGTGGCAGCTTCCAGCGGGGTCAGTTCCAAAAGCAGCCACGGGGTCCTGCAGAGCTCTGGTGCCAGCCCCGGTCCCTGGCCTGGCTGGGTGTCACCCCACAGCTCAAGGAGGCAGGCGGTGCTTCCCTGCCCAGGGACACTGCTGGAACATCACCCAGTGCTGGGCCAGCCTGGACACGGACACAGCCCCAGGACCCGGTCAGCCCTGGACATGGACACAGCCCCAGGACCCGGTCAGCCCTGGACACGGACACAGCCCCAGGACCTGGTCAGCCCTGGACACGGACACAGCCCCAGGACCCGGTCAGTCCTGGACATGGACACAGCCCCAGGACCCCTCCTGGCACCCCTTCAGCGAGGCTGAGGGAGGGGTTTGAGGGCACCTCCTCGCCAGCCCCTTCCCAGAGTGGCGCAGTGTGGCGAGCCCGGTGCAGGTGGCCACAGGAGGGAGCTGGGCTCCTTCCTTCTGCTCCTGCTCGGAGGACAGTGGCCTCGGCTGGGTGACAGCCACGCCAGCCCTGGGTACGGGTTGCTTCTTGGTGCAGGAGCATCTCCTGGGGTCAAACCACGCCATGTGGGACCCCAAATGTCTCAGGAAGGCAGCGAGAGCCCGGCTGGAGTGGAGGTGGCAGCCTTCATGCTCAGGGAAGCTTCCACCTTATTTCCAGCAGCTGATGGGCGACGGGGCTGTGGCGCAGAGGAGTCGCTGGGCTGTTGCTGCTGCCGTGGGGGGACCATTTGTGCCCAGGGAGACCCCATGGCAAGGAGCAGTCTGTGAGCAGTGCCCCTGAGAGACACCACGTCTCACTGTCCCTCCCACGCAGCACCCAGACGCACCTGGGTGACCCCGATGTCCAGCCTGCTGATGCTGAAAGAGCAGGGGAGCAAGCAAACCAGCCCCTCCCTGTACAGCCTCCTGTCCCCCAGGAGTCTGGACCCGCTCAGTTTTCCCAGCCCACAGACAGCTCTGCTGCTGCGGCCTCATTCCCAGGGGCCGACAGCTCCTGGTGGGATCATGCCCCAGCATCACCCTGGTGCTGCCAGGCACTGCTGTCCACAGCCCCAGCAGCACTGGGGGGAGCCTGGCAGGTGCCAGAGCAGCCGTGTTACAAACCCAGGATTAAAAACAAAAGGGAGAAAAAAAGATGGTGGCAGAACACTGTCCAATGGGAAATGGTTAATTGGGGGGAGGGGGGGAGGACTGAGCCCCACTTTGCTCCACTTTTGCTTGCTGAAAAGCTGACAGAGCCCAGCGTGGGACTGCTGGTAATGGCTCTCATTAAAGCTGTTGGAGCAGGAGTTTGAAACCACATCCATTTTTCTTGACCGCTTTCAGAGGGGGAAAATGCTGTTCTGGCCCCTGCTATTTGTGGTGTGCTGGGCACTGCAGGCTGGGAAAAGGCAGGACCTGTCTCCCTCAATGCAAAGACAGAAGTCTGGGCCACGGCCTTTTCTCAGGACTGGATCTGTGGCATATCTGTAGAACCTTTTTTTTAAGTTCAGGGGAGATGTGGGGAGTAAAGGGATCTTCATAAGGGAGAGGTACAAGGAATGAGCTTGGTCCCTGTGCCTGCACTGCTATACAGAGAAACTATGGATCCTGGTTTAAAACCCTTAGTGGAGTAAGAGCTGGTCTCAAAATAGCAATGAAGCCATCAGGATGCTCTTTTTTCCATGTGGTTTGAGAGTTGCCCCACAAGCTTGCTGTTGCTGGCTTCCCCTGAGCCCCTTAAACAGCAAGGAGCAGGGATCTGCCTGGAGTTACAAATGGGAAAGAATGTCTTTGGGCAGAGAGAAGGGCAGTTTTGGTTGATGGTGCTCTGGCTGAGAAGAGGAAGGTCTCCCTGCTTCATCAATGCTTGTGGGGCTGACCCCAGCACAGAGCCAGCACCTCTTGCAGAAAATTTGGGGGTGATGGAGGAGGCGGTCATGCTGGGATGAGTCTGAAGGATGCTAACATATAAGGGCTGTTTTCCCCCACAAAGAGTTTGGATTTCATGCAGATGGGTCCCTGTCCTCCTCTCCAGCAACATTCCTCAGAGAAAGGGGTTGTACCCAGTCCCAACAGGGCTGCTCCCTGTCAGGGGGTGCTGGACTCAAGCAGAGGTGTGGTGGAGGGAATGTGACGGCCCTGGCTTGGCTACAGGCATAGAGAAATAAGGCTCCCTGGGACGTTTGGGCTGTCCCAGAGCCACAGGACACACCTGCTGAAAAGAGCTGTGAGCTGGACCTGCAAAACTAAAGGCAGCAGTGATGGCCCAGGCAGATCACCAGTGTACTGGGGAATTTGACCCCCACGGACCTTTCTGTGCCTTTCTGCAGCCCCCAGCTCCCTGCTGTGTCCTGGGCCTGTCCCCAGAAATGCAGACACCCACATTTCTCTGCAGCCTCCTTGTCTTCTTTGCCCTTTTCCCCACCCTGCTCCCACGCCACTGGACAGCCGCACGCCAAAGGACCGCCCGGCCTCTCTCCAGCTCATTTCTCTTGCAAGCTTTGTTTGGTGGGTGCATTGTGCATTTGCTTTTTCTTTTTTGCTATTCACAGGGAACAAAGAGGGGGGTCACAAACCCAAGGGCCCAACGTCAGGACACGGCTGACAAGCCTGGGAGAAGGGGTGATGCCACCCACCCCGGCAAGGTCCTTAGAGGCTGGTAAAACCAGGGGCAGAAGGGCTTTGCTCCACGCTGCCGGCTCTGCCCATCCCTTCCTCTCCCTGCCCGTTCCTGCGAGGTGGCTGTTGCACTGTTTCACTGCTCCATCCTCCCTCTCCATCCCTCCTCTCCATCCCGCTGCTCCGTCCCGCCCGGCCCGCACGTGGCGCGGGTCACGTCTGCTGTGGCAAGTGGCAAGTCTCGCTGATGGCAATGACCACGTCCTGGGGCTGGCGGTCCCGGTGCCGCGGCGCCTCGGGCATCTCACTCATCTCGTTGACGCTGTTGCTGATGCAGTTGATGTCGCTCTTGTTGCTGTTGTCGTCTGGGTTGGGGCCGAAGATCCAGTCTGGAGGAGGGAAAAGCACAAAACAAGCCCCTGGTTACTTCTGGCTGTTCCCGGAGTTCAAGGCGGCTCAAAAATTGCTGCCCCCCTGCTACGCCCTACCTCTAGGAAGCTCTGGGTGCTTACCCCTCCTGGAGTGTCCCTCGCCCACCCCTGCCCCGTCAGCTCCCTCCACTCCCCTGGTGCTGGGAATCTCTGCTATTCCCAGCTCTGGGCTGGTTTTCAGGCTGGTGGTTTCTGGAAGCCCTCCCAGCTTAGGCAGATGAAATCACCCTGTTAATCCCAAAAATGAGAGTGAAGTGCCTCCAAAGAGAAGTGTACATCTGGGGTCACGAGCAATGTATTTCCTAAAGTGGGTTTTTGCTGTCAGATAGAGTAAATGATTAAATAACTATGTGACATCCAAATGGGGCTGGAGCCATGGCTGGGATGTGGCTTTTTTGCCTTGAGGGCATATTACTGCCATGCCAGGGCCTCAAACCCTCCATGGCAGCTTTGGGACTGTGCTTCTTGCTGGTCACCAGAGCACCAGGGCCTGGCTCAGAGCTGATCCAGCCACTGCCACAGCCACAACCCTGGGGGTGATTGATTCCCCTCCAAAATACAGCGTCACTGCTGGGTGATAGCATGACTGAAACTTCCCCTGCAGCTCAAGGGATTGCAGCTGAGTGAAAGCAGATGGTGCTGCTTCCCAAACAGCTATATTTAAAAAAAATTGGCTGTTTGGGCAGTGAGAGGCCATGCCCTGCTGGGATGGGAAGGCACCAACAATGAGGATACCAAAGCTGGAGAAACCCAGGCGAGGGGAGGGTAGCCCCAGGACTCTGTGGCTATGGGAAGTGGAGCACCAGCACCCCTCTGCTTTAGCTCTGCTACCAAAATAAAGTAGAGGTGGCTATCAGGAAGCAGACAAAAGGACCAGCCTAGTTTTGTTGTTCCTGAGGAACTCTGCTTATTTTCCACTGGATCTCACAGAAAACAATTTCTCTCCTTGGCGGCGTGGGGTATTTTCTGTCTCCACAGGACATTCCAATTGTGGCTTTTCAGTAGAGGACACAGGCTTCCTGATGGAGCAGGGACACAGAAATGCCATCCCAGTGAGATGATGTCTTTCTCATGGCCTGTGGAAAAGAGTTTTGCAGCAAAACTGGGACTGAATAACGGCAAATGCCAGGGTGGGATGCCAGGTGTGAAGTGAATGGAAGATCTCATTTCTTGGCTCACTAGTGATGTCCAGACATTTCTTCAGGTGTGAGCAGAGAGACAGGAGTGACCTATGGGCCTCCCTGTGCTCAGTGTGTGCACTGTAGATCAAATCTGGGGCTTTTTTGAGAGCCCTAAAATGTCTTTTTAAATTATTTTTTTTTTTAAGCCTAAAGTTTTGTTGTTTTTGCAACGCAATATTTGAAGTTTTTCCTCCAGCCTGAAGCCATTTGACCATCCCCAAGAGAGCAGAACATGACTTTCAGGATGGTGCTCACCAGGATGGAGCCAGGGTGGGTGACCACCCTGCCAGGGGAACTGGAAAGGGAGGGGAGGGGGTTGTGCCCCACTGCCAGCATGGGCTGGCTGGAGGAGGGGACTGTCCCCAAGGAGGGTAGAGCTCCCACCACACCGGGCACGGGCAACATGTCCAGAGAGTGACTGTTTTTCCTTGGTTTTCCTATTTTCTTCACCTTCATCACTGCACTAGCAGGGTTTGCTGGCTGTCCAATGGGAAAGGCAGGAGAAGAACCACCAGAGTTCCCTCAGCCACCACAGTTCCGGCAGGAGTGATTTGGGAAACTCAGCAAAGAAATGGTCCAGAGGTTTTTGGGGAGTCCTGAGTCTTCCCCGAGTCCCAACCAGGACATTTAGCTTTCACTTGCATAACCCACAGCCCCCACCAGAGACTGGGTTCCCCGTCACAACCCTTCCCCAAGGAAAATCAGCCAAGCCCAGAAGGCTCATTTAGGGCTTTTTTCCTTTATAGCTTTGGTTCTGCTCAGCTTTATGGGGTTTAGACTAAAGGTCAAACACTCCGTCACCTTCTTCCTGGTCTGGCCCTGTCTGGTCCATCCCAGACAGAGCCTCTCGCCCCAAGATCTCGCAGGCTCCTCCAGCCCCCACACAGCTGCTTGCTGTGAGGAGAATCCGAAGGCAGTAACAAGATTGCCTCCTACAAATACTATTAAAGTTCTCAGCTTGCTTTCCTTGACGTCAGCCATAAAACTCCAGTGGGAGCAGCAGGGAAGAAGGGGAGTAACCTGTAGAAAAGGGGCACACAGCGAGGAAAACAAACCGGGAGTCACTAAATAAGGATTGCTGTGTGCTACAGGAAGCAAAGAGCACTGCATGCCTGTGAGTAGGGCTAAGTGGCATTTGGTGGCCAGATGATGAACCCATGGTGACATTTGTGGGCACAAGAAGAAGCAAGAGCAGGATGAGGCACTGTGGTAAAGGCAGAAATGCAGGGGATGGGTGTTTTGGGAGAGAGAGAGAAAAAAAAAAAGCCATTTGCATGGGAAAAGTGTCATGATGCATTGTCACCAAAGGGGATGTGGCTGTCCAGGGTGCCTGGGGAAGGTGACTCGTGTGAGAGGCTGCTGCAGTCTAACTCCTGGGTAAGAGCAGGCTGGATTGTGCGCGCTAATCCGAACCACTGCTTCCCTGGGAATTATTTCTGGAGCCTGCTGGATCTAATTACCCAGTAATCTGCAGGAAGATGTAATTAGGCTGTCATTAGAGGGTATTTACTGCGATGCCTTTATGATTTGACTGTGTAAGTAAGGAGTGAAGTAATTACACAATTACATGTTATTTGTGGCCATTTATGGCCTGTAACTTCAGCGTGTTGCCATGTGTGGAAGAGGGGAGCGAGGCCTCGTGGAGCTGGCAGAGGATTTCCTGCCAGCAGGACCCTGGAGAAACAACCATAAAAATGTCAGCGCCCTCATGTCCCCTGCCAGCCAGCACCAGCTCTGTCCCAGCCATGCTCAATCCTCCTCAGTTTCTCCCTCTGGCTCCTCTCAGTTTGAGGGTGAGAAACCAAGGTCTCCCAGGGTCACCCGTGGCACGTCTGGGGAGGGATGAATGAGAAGAGAGAGGAGACCTGCACATCTTTGGCGTCAATGGGATTAAACCTCGCTCTGATGCGGAAGGAACTTTGCAGGGGATGGGAGGCACAACCTCACGTCAGCGCCAACATGGGCTGGGAGCTTGGATAATGAACCCTGCAGGGGGGGTGTAATCGGGTAATGGGGTGGCCAAGGGCTGGTGGTGACCGGCCAAAGAGCTGCAGCCCTCAGCACCATGCCAGGTATTTCTCTCTTCATCCCTCACAGCTGGCAGGCAGCATCCATGAGCCACAAAAAACACACAGCGAGGAAAACAAATTCCTCTTTTGGATCCAAGTCCACATATGGATGCACACCATCTCCTGCCAGAAGGGGAGCAAAGTTAGGCCAAACCTAATGACACCTAATGAACCTGGGACAGCTAAGGGCAGAGCTGGGGTGAGCAGGGATCACACACTGTGCTCCCGGGGCAGCGGCAGGTCAGTCACACCCAGGACAGTCACACTTTGGAGATAAGGAAAATCTTTGCCTGCCCCTGCCCAGCCACTGGAAGGAGCTCGTAACACCTGCTGCAAAATCCAGGGCATGCACACGGGTGTGTATGTGAATGTCTTGGATAAAAGAGAGGGACAAAGTGACTTTCTGAGCCAGGCTGGGGAGCAGCATCTAACACAGAGACAGCTCTTCCCGCTCGTCTGGTGCTGCTGAGGCTCAGTGTGCCTGCTGGGGTCTGCAGGGCCAATGGAGAGGTGGGAAATGCTGAAGTGGAGTGAGATCGATACGGAGCGATTGATCCAAAGCAGCTGGAGAGAGGAGATAGAGCAGACTGGGCAAATCAGGAGCTGTGTAATAGCAACTCTGTTATTATTATTATCCCCAAGTAGCAGAGCGATGTGGCACAAAATGCTCCTGCACCTCCCTGTCTCCGTCCGAGTCTTTGACAGCATCCCTGGGATGCGCTGTATTTTTGGGGACAGAAAAAACACTGGGGTCACCCAGATGTCACAGTGTGCCCTTCTTGTACCAGAGCATGAGAGCTGGTCCTTGTACAGAACCCCCTGACAGTGCAGGCAGCAGGAGCAGGTCCTGTTGTCTGGGGGCAGAGTGAGTGGCACAGCGTTGCCCTATGCCCAGCATCACCCCAAGGGGGTGGCTCGGTCCCCTGCATTCATTGGTGGCAGGGTGGGATGTCTATGAGGCACTTCAGTTGCTGAAAAAGAGATATGCCAAGCAGAAGAACAGAAGGGGGTGGGAGAAAGGGCTGAAATTTAAATACAGCCTGGTGAGTGAGACATTCACAGTCCCTGTAGAGATGGAAACAGGAAAGGAAGGGGCAACATGTTCGATGAACAATCAAACTCGTGCTCTAGTTTTGCTTTAAATGGAGCTGGGTGTGAAAGCAGCTGCTAAAAAAGCTCTTTTCCCATCAGCAGGAGCAGAAGCACCTCTTTCTTTGAAACAAGTCCTGACCCAGCAATCACACTGTGCTCTGCAGCAAGGCAGGGCCAGCTCTGGCCAGAGCATTCCCGATGGACATGAGTTCAAGGGTATCCCTCATGTCTTTGACATGATGCAGCAGTCACAGCTGGACATCATATCTGTCTCGTTTGTAGGACAGACTCTACTTATTTGTTAGCAAAATCAGCAGGCAACTCCCAGGTTTGTTCTGATGGAAAATCTATGTCTGCTCCTGGCAACAGTAATTTGTTCGAAACCCCCCTTTCCCTCTCAGATTCACTTTTTTCTTAATGAATTTGATGTTGGTGTTTGTTCTTCCTTCCCTGTTTTGCAGAAATTTCTCAGCTTTGCTGTGCTGGCTGAGTCAAAATTGTCCTGCACCCCAAACTGCACGATCGCTCTGCTTTGCTGATGGACAGGTAAGGACACTGCTCCTCTGCAGAGCTGTCACCAGCATGAACCATCTGGTGGGAAAAGGGGTGACATGGAAAAACCATTCAATTAATTACGGTATTCTCTTAAAAAAAAGCTTCTCTGCACCAGAGCAACCCCGGACCAAGCCCGCATTTGCTCCCAGCCCCATCCGTCAGGCAGCACTGCAGCTCCAGAGAATGGGTCTCTGGGAGGAGGTGACTCGGGTGTGGGAGGTGGCAGGCAGGCATGCTCCTGGGGGTGGATATTTGCTATCCATATCTTCAGAGGCACAGTGAAGGTGACCAGAGAGTGAGGAGCCCTGCTTGGTCTCAGCTTAAGGAAGACCAGTGCTTGCAGGGCAGTAGAAAGACAAAATCCTTGCCCCAAGGACCCGGCACAGCCCATCCCTGGAGCACACAGCAGCAGGAATGGGAGGGCTGCTGTGGGATGGTGCATCCCTGAGGCCTTGGGCTGTGTGTGCTGGCAGCTGTTCCTCTCCTCCAGCTCTGAGCTCCAAAGGTTTGGCTGCAAATCGAGCTGTCCTGGAGTGGCCAGACCACTGTGGCTCATTGTCCGGCCAACAGCCCCAGCCTGTGAGTGGGAGTGATGAATTATCCTACAGCAGCCACTGCTTCCCTAAACAACACCTAAGGAACTCCTCATGCACCCCCATGCACCAGAAGGGAAACAGGCAGGGGATTGCTGTCAGAGGTGGGTTAGCACCGAGATGGAAAACCAGAAGGGAACCTGACGTGGTTTCTTCCCACAACTTTGGGAGGCATAGGAATTATCCTCAAAACAGAGCTTGAAAAGAAGACATATAAGTCCTCTCTGATGGGTCTAAGACACTGTCTGCAATCCCTGCCGTGGGCTGAATTATCCTCAGAGCTCTGTGGTTCTGTGTGGAGCAATTAAAAGTGGATCCCGTGTCCCTGCAGGATCACCCAGCAGCTATTTTCAGCAATGCTACATTCATGCACAGTTTCTTTGTTCAAGGAGACCGTTTCCTAAAGAAGCCTGAAATGTGGAGGTTGGAGATAAGGCTGAAAAATAAAAATATGGCTGGTGGGTCAAAAGGGCAAAGAAAAGACAGACCCTGCTCCAAGGATAGGGAAGGGTTTTGAGCAGACCCAAAGCCATCGACCAGCACAGTCCTGCTGGTGTCAGCGAACCTGCCCTGCCTTGCCCCAGTTGGGCATCTGCCTTGGGCCCATTCCCAAGGGAAGAGTTTCCTCCAAGGTCTCCTCTGGAGATCAGCAGCACAGAGGAGACCTTGTCTGAACTGGGTGACACCAACCAAGGTCTCTGTGCAAGGCACTGCTCCCACGCAGACCACCAGACCCTTCCTGTGTGGTTCCCCTGCAGGAGCGAGATGCTCTCCCCTTTCCCGGCGACCGCACGCTTGCAGTCTCCATGGCAACAGCTTTGTTTCCAGTCAAACTTTTTATTTTTTTCCCCCCTTTTCCTCCTTTTTTTAAAAGAAAAATATTTAAATAAGAGCGATATTGAGCGAGCTGCTGGGGACGGAGGAGGAGGGCGGGCTGATTCCCAGGGATGGCAGTAATTAGGCACCTCGTACGTTGGTGACAGGCTTGTCATTTGCCAAGCCAGCTCTTCGCCGCAGCGCCGGCTCTGGCAGCTCTCCAGCGCTTCCGAGTTAAGCAGCTTTCCAAATGCTTCGACCCAATTTGCCTTAACTGGTGGTGGGTTGTGAGCTGTGCTCACGCAGGAGCCTGCCTCCCACCCTCCTCGGGCGGCTCGCGTCCAACCCCAAGCAGAGGCATCTGATGGGTTTTGGGAAAGCCAAACGTGAGATTTGGTCAGCTCAGAGCAAGCAGAGGGGACTGGAGAGAAATTAAAGTGTTTGGGGCTCTCCTCAGCCAGGTCTCTCCATGAAGAGCTGAAGAGGGGCTCTTTCAGAGCCCTCTTACCCATATCTAGGTGCTCTGCCTTCCTATTCTCCAGCAATGCATCTTTCCTCCTTCTCCAATGCAGCCTCCCATTTTCCACTCCTCACCAGCCCACTGGGCATCATAGCAATGTTCATGTGTCACTGGGGATGCCTGGACAAGCTCTAATTGATTTTTTTAAGAAGCATCTGCAAGAGAGGTGTCGGTGTCTCAAATACCCATTTAGATTTTGCAGGGAAAAAACCTTGGCAGCATCCTGAGAACCCCTTCGCCATCAGAAACTGAACCCAGCACCTGCTTTGCATTATTCCTGCGAGTGCAGGGGGCTGAATGATGCTTTGACTCCCCAAGCCATGTCGGACAAGCTGTTACGGAGGAGTCATAATCATTCCTGATGCCTCCGAGTGACTGTTTAAAGCAGCGATTAACTATTCCCACTTTAATCTCCCTGAAACAGGCTCCAGCCCTTTGGCATCTTATTTTCATCTCTCCCTGTATATTTCTGAACATGATTAGTGCAGAAATGCTGATAGCAGAGGCTGGAGTTGCTGCCGAGTATATAAATCCAGGCATTGTGTTAAGGCAGCTAATAGAGCAGCTTCTTATTTACTATCCCTTGGTCTCTCTGTCCTGTCCCTAAAGTAATTTTATGCAAACTCATTCAAATGAAACCTTCTCCTTAAAGGCTGTTCCTTGGCAGTGTTAACAAACACGGTCTCGTCCGCTCTCCTCCGAGGACTGGCTCATTTTAAGTGTATAAACTGTGGGAAGATGGGCCTGGAGTGCTAACTAGGATGAGCTGGAGGCAGCCCTCAGCACTGAGGGGTGCTGCTGGAGTTTGGGAAATGCCTTCTCCTCTCTTCCTGGAGGGGGAAGAAGCTCATGTCTGGATTTCTGACCATAACTTGGAGAGATATCATCTCCACCTGGGGCAGGGAGAATGCTTTGCCCTCAACAAGGGGTGTTAAACTGGGAAAAGGCTTCTTCCAAAGTGGCAGGAAGCGGGCAGAGCCCAGTGCTGTCCCTGTGCTTGTCCAGCCCTGGGATGGCCGTGGTGCTGTGAAGGGCTGTGGAAGAGAAGGGGCACCCTGCTGACCTCATCCCACGCAGAGGTTAAAGGCAAAGGTCACCAGGGAACATTGGTGCCGAGTTGGAAGCAGCACATCTGGGGCCCAGGTGCTCCCAGATGGGGGGCCAGTGCAGCTGCAGGTCCCCTCTGTGCCTGAAGGGCTGTGGCATTTCTGTGGATTGTGCCCTGCTTTGCAGCACCCACCCAAGGGGTGTTTTTGAGCACCCACATCTGTGCTCTCCTGCATCAGGGGCCGCAGCAACGGGGACAGGGGTGTCTGCTCGCTGGGACTGGACTGGTCCCTGTCTGGGGGGAGTTTCTAACCTGTCTGACCTGGTCCTTAGAGTATCTGGGGTATATTTTTAGGTGCTGTCCCCACTGCCTACCTTTGTGGGGAAGCCAGCACTAAATCAGACGGGCAGCAGAGCCAGGTGATGCTACAGCCCCAGCAAGCTGCTGATTAAGGGTTAAATTTGACACTTACAGACAATATATCCGTTCCCTTCCATCTGGAGTGAAGAAAAACTCCTCAGCAGCAGCGCCCTGCCGTTTTCCAGGCTCAGCCTCATGCGAGACCCCAAGTACTGCTCCCTGCCAGGGGGTTTGACCTTTCTTGTCCCAAATAACTCCTCTCTAAATTTCTGTGTCCTGGATCTGCTGGCCCATGCCCAGTCATGGCCCTCCACCCAAAGGACTTGGCCTGCCCTCCCCTCAGCAAGGCAGGGGTGCTGCCCACCCACGGGCACTGGTTGGAGTTTTGGCTGGTGCGTGTCTCCTGTGTCCCAGGAGCAGAGAGATAAAGCGGAATCATGAATGAACACGTGGATTTTGTTCCAGATGAGTGTGATCTCCCTCCCTTTGCAGAGATGGAGCCTGCAGGGCTTCAACCCTGACTGGAGGTCAGGCTCAGAGCAAGGCTGTGCAGAGGGATTTCAGCCTCACTTCCCTGTTCTTAGAGCTTTTGGGGGCTGTGCAAGAGCAGGAGCTCAGTCCCTCTGGGGATCCCTTCTGGCTCCCTATCCAAGCTCTACAACTGTCACCAGCATGCTGAAGCAAGGTTCTGACCCCTGAAAGGACACGATGACTCTCAGGGTGTAGGGGGAATGGGAATTGGGCATATTTGCACTCCTCAGCATGACCAGCCTTACAAATTATGGGGCAAAGAGCAAGAGTATCACTGAGGGCTTGTCATAAGCAGCCCAGCACCTCTGCCTGCACTCTGCCTGACCACAGCAGCCAGCAGTGCTTGTGCTCTCAGCCCTGATGGTGAGGGACAGCGTTCATCAGCAACAAGATGAAACCAAAGAGGAGGAAGCCTAATCTCAAAAAAAATGTACCCTCTTTGGGTTGTGACTGCATGGATTTGTTGCAGTGGCTGTGATGGCTGTTCTAAGGCAACCAGACTGCTGAGCTGTGTTTCCTAGGAGTTTGTGGAGACTCACTGGTCTCTTAACCTCTCAAGGGGTTAAGTTCATATGGCAGATTTTCTTTTGCTATGCACTAGTGAGTTGTTATCCTGTGCTCAGGTATCTGTTGCTGTGAAACTTTTAATGTTGGAGACCTCTAATCCAAGCTCAGTTGAAAATGGCCAGGGGATTTTACAGTCATTTGACAACAGACTCACGCACAGACATTTATACACACACACAGAGACACAAGATCTGCTCTTTTAGGAAGGGGGCTAAACCCAAGGATTTTCTCTGGGAAGATGGTCAACACAGAATTAAATTTGGAGAACCCAGCACATTAAATAAACTAACACTCTTGCAAATGTGAAAGGGTCAAGGCTTGGTCTAAACCCCACCCAAATCAAAGGAGAGATGCAAGGCAGCACGTCCAGGCTTGGCACCGGGCTCTTTTTGGCCACAATCACACGACGTGTGAAGCCCACACTCACCTACAAAGTCGTAAATGAGGTCCTTGATGAGATGCCCGACGATGGCGTACGCCACTGCCACCACCACCAGGGCTGCCATGAGAAGGTAGAGGACAGCCTTGGGCAGAGGAATGGCATCTCGAGGAGGGGGTTTGTACTCCTTGTAGAGCTGGTCATTGTCCGAGTATGAGTACTGGAACAAGTGGTCCAGGCCAGCTGTGAAGTTGCTGGAGTTCATGGACTGGCTATTGGACAGGTAGCTGTCCTGTTCGGGGTCCTGGAGGACACTCACCACCGAGCTGGTGGTGGCTTCCACTTGCTGTACCAAGTTCAGAGTCTTGTTAACGCTGGGGAGGATTTGGGAAAGGAAAGTGCTCCAATCTTTGATGGCACTGATGTTGCAAATAATCATAATTGCAATGAGGAAAGAGGTCTCCAAGCTCAAGAGACTTAAAAGGGAGAGAAAGAGGTGAGAATTGCCGTGCTTACACCAAACCATGTACTGCAAAGCGGGCAGAGAAGGTCTGGACGGGGTACGTTTCTCATTTGCAAATTCTTATATGATCCGGTAGGGATGCATCTGTGGTACCTCAGTCTCACTCCTACCCACAGAAAACCCCTATGGGCATGAAGTTCCTTAGGAAAAAGTAGGTGCTGGAGTGATTTTGACCGATATCATTTTTGTTCCTCAGCCGCCTCTCCCTTATGCTACTCACCGATGACAGCCGGAGAGACAGGATCCTGTAGATATTTTCAGTCATCTGGAAAAGAAAGATAAATTGCCCTTCTCCAGCTTTTTATTTTTTTCTCAGAGGCGATGGTCCTTGGAGAGACGAATCCCCCCTTGGCTCTGCCCCAGGCGCAAGGTGTGCGGTGCCGTCCTGCCTCTCCCGATAGCGCTGCCCAGAGCGTTCGCAGAGGAGAAAAATGCTCAGCCCCCACAAAGTTCAGCTGCTCCCGGTGTGCGGCGGGGCCGGCGGCACGCAGCTCCTGGCCATTCCAGCTTGGCTCTCCGCAACTTCTTTCACCGGCATCTCCCGATCGATTCCTTTAAAAACAGATCCGAGTCAGAGACAACGCGCACGCCGGCAAGAGAGCCCAGCACCCGGTCCCTAACCCAGCCCAGAAGCGGCCGGTCTCGGGTTTTACCTTCAAGACTTTTCCACCAAGAAGAACCTCTCTCGGAGCCAAGAGCCCGTCTCTCCTGGTGCTCCAGCCGGTTCCGTGCGGGGCTGGTTTCCCTGCGGCGCTCCCGCACGCAGCCGCCGATCGGGAGCCGCTGCCCGGTGCCGTGCGCGGGGCGCTGGTGCCCGTGCGTGTCTGTCTGTCTGTCTGTGTGTCTGTGTGTCTGTGTGTGTGTGTGCTTAAATTACGTTCTCTTCCCTCCTGTCCCTTCTCCCCTGCCGGCTCTTCCCAGCCTCCCCGGCTCCAGCAGCGAGGGGATTAGCAGCCGGGAGGTTGGCTCCAAAACTCCTGAGCGTGCTGGGAAGCAGGCGATGCGTGGCGGGAGCGTAGGCTCAGCCTCCGCCGCTGCTCCCCGGGGAGCTAATCCTTTCGATGACAAAAGATGAGCTTTGATCCATCTGCTGGATGTTCCCGGGGAGGTGGCGAGCAGCCGGCGGTGGGTACCCCAGATCCAGCCGCCCGCGGGCGCTGAGCTCAGCCTTTGTCTGGGAGCGGGGCCGCCGGCAGGGAGGAATCACATCGCGGGCGCTGCCGGGAGCGGCGGGGACATCGCCGATCCCACCGCCGGCATCCCGCAGGAGTGATGCTCCCCGCAGCCCCGCTCGCTCGCCGGCAGCCTCCGCCCAGCAAAGTTTTGGCATTGGAGGGATGACTGGTTAGCTGAAAGCACGCAGGGTTTGAGGCCGAGCTCCCTCGCCATCTCCCCTCCCTGCTAAGCTGTCTGTGCCAACTGGTAAGAGCCAGCCTGTCCTTGGTCACCTTGATAATGGTCTTAAACCGGCTCATGTTCCCTACAAATACACCTCATCTGCCTTGGTGGTGGTGGGATCGCTGGGCTCACCGAGTTGCTGGCTTGGTTTGAAGACAGTGGGACATATTTAAAGAGGGTGAAGAGGAAATCTTAGAGAGGGGGAAATTGTCTTTCTACATTTAGAGGTGAAAATAAATCTCAGCCCCATTTTTCACTTTTTTTTTTTTAAATTAATTTTTTTTCTTTGCTCTGCTTCCCCATGTAAGAAACAGCTGTGACTGTTCAAGGGGCAAGGAAATCACCACATCAGGCCTGAAGGCAGCCTGAGAAAGCTTCTGAGAAATAATAGCAAAAGATTAACTTTGTGTGTGTGTGTGTGTGTGTGTGTGTGTGTGTGTGTTACCAGCCAGCAGCAATCCTGCCAGATGCCTGGGGGTTGGAAGAGTATAGAATAAAATGTATCTCCTGTACAATAATATTACCAGGGTCTGGGTTGGTAATGGACAGATTGTACCAGCCCAGGAGCAAAGAAAATGGGGAGGAAAAAGTTTTTCTGTCCATCCTGGAACGTGCATGGACCATGTCATCGTCACTTCTGGTGCTGAGGACCATTGAACAGCATCTTACAACTTCTTCTCACAAGTGATGGAGCTGTGACTGGCTACAGAAGGACATCTGAGCAGCTGCATGGATACGTACCCTGCAGTGGGATAGGTCCTGATGTCCCCCTGTGCCAGTATCTTGATGTACAGAGTTGGAGCCGCTACTCTGCCTCCAGAGCATGAAGCTGCAGAGGTGCTTCGAGGGCAGGACTCAGGAGCTAAGGGCAAATGGCTCCTCTGTCAGATTCTGAGTCCTCCCACACCAGATTTTATCCTTCCAAGATGGAAAACACGGCAAGGTTACTTTTTTTTATGAGAACTTTTCAATGTGAAGTGAGTTTTGGGCTCTGTGCAGGGGTGGCACAGGGCAGTGTGGCTTTGCTCTGCTCAGAGGCACATCCTTTGCCTGGGGTTCTTAGGAGGAAAGAACAACCCCCAGGAGATGGCCACTGGCCACGGGGGACCGAAGCTGCTCCGGAGCTGTACTTTCACCACAGCTGTTTGGTGATAGCAGCTGCCATGGCACCAGTGCATCCACCCGAGGGAGCAGCAGAGTGTCTGCTCCAGGCTGACCCATCCCCGTGCCCGTCCCAGGCAGGCTCCCACCGCGCTGTACCCCCAGGAGGGGATGGAGCTGAGTGATTTCAGGCAAAGGGTTTGCAAAGCTGGGGAGATTTGCAAACCCGGGGAGATTAATCAGAGCTGAGGGCAACAGGGGCAGCTCTCTGTGTGATGGGGAGAGCTGGTGACAACGGCCCAGACCTCGCTCCAGTGGGACACACGGCAAAGCCCCTCAGTTTCCTAGACCTCCATTGAGTACTTGTGGGAAGAGGCTGGAAAAGCACTTGGGGAAGCTTCTGAGTTCTGCTGCAGACACTGACTCTGTTAAAGGAGTTGGGGCTTAGGGCAATACCAAAAACATACTCCCCCACCATTTGTATTTCCCTGCAGCGGAAATAAAGTTGGCTCCTTTCATTTTCATTAACACCCTTATCAATTCAAAGTGACTAAATAGATGCTTAACTGTTCATTATACACTCTCTGCATCTCCGGTCTGAAAGGGAGGCTTTATTTCCACAATTATGGTTTCCAACCCATTACAGAG
Source organism: Regulus satrapa (assembly GCA_013396955.1). Lineage (NCBI taxonomy): Eukaryota > Metazoa > Chordata > Aves > Passeriformes > Regulidae > Regulus > Regulus satrapa. Next base: position 833,886 of record VWZN01003117.1, read on the forward strand.
GGAGAGAGCATGGAGAAATATACAAGTTTGGATTTTAATAACCTTATATTTCAATCTCTCTGATATTAAAAAAAAGTTTGCATTTACTGTGATGGGGGGAAGATTAAAAGAATTGCCATGGATTCCACTTAGGGAACATTGCTAATGATTTCAATAAATCACTTTAAATAAAAATCACAATCTCCACAATTCCACCCAAATGCCATTTGGCAGAGGGGTTGATTATGGGAACAAAATGAATTTCAGAATTAGCTGCTTGTCCTAATGCAATTGGACAAATTAAATTTAGGGATACACACATATCCAATGACACATTTATCTCATGCAGAAGAGTGGTGTTTTGGCCCCTGGGAAAAAGAACAAATAATGTTTTAGTGGGTCAAGACAGATCTTGTCCCTCATGATGGATGTCGAGTGTTTGTTACAGCTATTTCTTTAGTATTTTTATTTTATGGCTTACCCTCTGTGAAGCTACAGCCAAGCACTGGTGCTTTATTTCCACCAAGGCAGGATCCAGCTGACTACTGGGACACAGCTTTGATGATGGTTGTGTCCATGAAGAGTTGAAAAACCACTGACACACCACTAGCAATACCCAGAGCAGACAGTCTGGATTCCTGTCTGTGACTGCGACCAGATCCCAGCACCTCTGCAGAAGTGAAATCCAGGTTCTACACCAGATCTGGAGATCTGATGCTGCTCCCAGCTCCACTGCTGGCTGTGTCCTCCGTTGGGACATGTGAGGGACAAGGAGGCTGTGGATGTGGCAGCATCTGTCAGGTGCAAAGAGAGCTGCAGGAGTGGAGAGCAGAGCTGGAGTGTATTGCTGTGCACTGTGCCATGGCCTGGGAAGGCTTTGTCTCTCTCTCTGGCTCTGAGCTACTGCAGAAGTTGGCTGAAAATGTGGTCAGGAGGTGCAGCTCCAGCAGCAATACCTCAGTCTGTACTTTTGGGTGAGACATTTGTCTGCCCAAGGGTCATTTTTACACCCTGAAGGGGTTTTTTGTGTCTCATTTCTGCGCTGTCTGCCGACTCCACACCCCGATCCCCACCAGGGAAACCACTGCACCTGGTCAGGAGAGGAGGCACAAGGATTTACACCCTCACATGGCACAAGGTAAAACAGTCATCGCAGGAGTCCTTCACTCCAATTTTAGCTATGCAGGGTGACATTCCTATCCAGATGCTGGCTCGTGGGGGCTGCTCCTGTTCCAGTCCCTGCAGCCTTCCCCTGACCTTCATTCATCCCTGGATGGGCCAGATGCTCTTCCCTGACTCCCTGCCTGGCTGTGCTCGGCTGCTGCACTACATCCCGCAGCACCGACTCCGTTTCTAAGCAAATTCCAGACCTGCACCAAAGTTTTGACAGCAACCTTCCAGCATGACAAGAAGTTGTGAAATTTAGGCTTATTCTGTATTCCCATTCCTGGCATTCATCTTGCCCAGCGATTTCTGCTTGAACAAAACAAACAAACAAGGAACAGCAGCAATTTTTAGCAGATGAATCAGAGTGAGCTATCTTTATCTATCTATATATAAAAACACCTTTTTAAAAACTTTTTTTTTTTAAATGCTGTATTATTCATGTACCCAAAGCTGAAGAAGTCCAGATTATAATAATAATATACATAATAAATATGCCATATTAAATGCACTGCCTAGGAAGACTGTTCCCTATCTGCTGTCTCTGGTAAGCAAAGTAGGGTTTTAACTCTGTGTGTGGCACCATCTCATGGACAGCTTGGCTTATTCAAAGGACTTGAGAGGCTGACGGCAAGCACAAAATTATCCAGCATGAAAAGCTTGCTTCATGAAAGAAAGGGGAACATTTCCTAAATAAATAAACCCAGGGCAACAGGAGTAGTTGCAGTGGAGGTGAGGTGGGAAGAATGAATTACGTGTTTTGTTTGCATCTCTACAAAGTGCTGCTTGGCCAGAAAATAGGTAAAAATAGCTGAAAAGCATTTGTAGGGGTTATCTGTGGGCAAGTCTGACACAAAGCAGAACAGGAAGGCCTCATCCCAACAGGTGGGAAAGTACATTTTTTCCACGTCTTTCCACTCAGAGCTTTGCTATCTTGAAATCCAGTGAAAAGGTGAGCCCAGCTGTGTACATCTGACACCTCCCAAAGCCTCTCAAAAGGGTCTGGAGGGAGAAGCTGGCACTCTCCACATTTCCTATCTTCTCTGCCATCTAAGCTGGATATGTAGATCCAAAGAAAACCCCCCCTCCTGTTTCTTTCAAGCAAAATGGATAAAAAACTGGATGCAAACCTGCTGGAGTTTTCAGAGAGTTGGGAAGGGCAGGACTGAAGTGCCTCTCCACCTATTGATATCTGGGCTTCAGGAAGGAACTTTAAGTGTCGACAATGGTAGAGGAAAGGAAGAAATGAAGGAATTGAGCAAGGCAAACAGGAAAACTTACCTCCTTCCCTGAAATATCCCCCTCATTGCAGGCAGAGGTACAGGAGCAGAGACCTCCCCAGCTGGCAGTCCTCATTCCCTACAGACACACCCCGGAGGGGCTCTGCTGCCTGTCCCTCACCAAGTCCTTGCTCCAGTATTTTCTCCTCCCAGAGCAGGACCTGTTTCTAACGAGTGACATGTAAAGTTATGCTGTTTTTTCAGGGGTGGAGGGAGAATTGGGTAGGGTTGAGAAGAGCTGCTGGGTTGCCAGGCAGGTTACAAATGCACTCTGTGACTCCTGATTAATCTGCCACCTCACACGAGAGGTGATGCAGTGCTCTCTTCTGCATTGCAGATTGTGCTCCCGCCGTGCCCTTTCCCCACCACCTCTCAGAACCCTCACCTGCTATTTCCCAGGCACTCGTTCTGTGCATTCATTGCACGCCTGAGCCGTGTGTTGCTGCCTGCCCAGGTTGTAACTGTGTCTGCTGACTGATCCCAACCTCACAGGCAAGAAAACAGCTCCTGAGGCCAGGTCCTGGCCATCCCTGCCACACAGTCACACTCACATTAAAGGAACTGATGGCAGAGGGAGAGTGGAACATTCGCCTGTGTCCTGAATGGGAGTGGATAACATTCCTTTTCCTGTGCTCCAAAGCAATGCGTGCAGATGGTGGATCCTGGGTGGGAATATCCAGCTCCTGTGCTGGGTGCTGGGATGGAGGAAAGAAGCGGGCACAGCCCTCCTGGCTGGAAGGCTGACAGTGGGGGAGCATCCCTTTTCCCCATTCAGGTCTGGCAAGGTCGGCCAACTCCTGGTGAACTGTAGGAGCCCTGGCCTGAGTGACAGGAGCATGAAACAGCTCCAGTCTGGACTGAGCTCTGCTGCATCCCAGCAGGGGCATTGCCTCGAGCATCCCGTGGTGCTCCAGCTCTAGCAGCAACGCTTCTCTTGTCAGCAGCAGGCAGCTGTGATTGGCAGTGGCAGCAAAACGCTTGATTACTTTGGGATAGGATAAACTGGGGAGCAGAACCAGGAAAAGAAAAGAATGTTTTCAACAAGTATGGAGACCACTTTTAACCCATGCACAACCAGAGGTGGGATTGCATCCCTTCCATCTTTTTATTTTGTGACAGAAGTGCCACATGTTGTTGTTGGTTTTTTTTTTTTTTTTTTTTTTTGTTTTGTTGGTTTGTTTTGTTTTTTTTTTTTCCCAATCTGCTTGCTCACTGCTACCAAAGAGTAATTTAGCCAGGGAAATGTTCACTTGAAGTTTTAGTTGAATCTCCAGGAAAAGTCTGAAATTAAGGATGAAGGTGACATTCTTAATGAGCAGGGCAGGATTTTTTTAGCATAGGCTGTTAATTTCACAGAGACAGAATCCTTTGACTCCTGCACTTTACTGCTATGAAGGTATTAAATGTCTACTAATGCTACATCAAATTGTCCACAGCTCACCAGAGCTCTTGGTTTTTAAAATGTTGGTTGCATGGTGTGTTCTTCTGGCTGAACCTGCTGTTCCCCAGATGAAGGAGGTCTTCCATCAGTGAGGAGCTTTGTAGCCTTCAGTGATAAATTATGGCTTTTCCTGGTGAATCCAACTTGAGTCTTCTTCACTGCAATGGGAATCCACATCTTCTCTGTCCCATAAAGCACAGGGAGCTTAATATTTCCTTCTTCCCTGGAGCACTCTTTGATGCTTTTCAAGGACAGAGAGATCCATAGATAAGTCTAAAAATTACTTTACATGCTTTATTTCTCTCATCAGAGAGAAGAGCAAAAAATGAAGCCCCATCCACTAAGTCCATGCACATTCAGACAATTCAGGAAGAGCAGGTGAGTGACGGAACAGCAGTTCATGGTGATGCTGAGCTTTGATGACATTGCACCTGACCTTTTCTCCAGAACTGAACTCTGCTGAAGGTGACCTTGGGGTCTCAGCAGAGAGAGCCCAAATGCTGAGGTTTCTGTCTCAAAACCAGTCCTGTCTTTGGAGTTGTGCCCCAAAGAAAGGAAGCCTGACCCCAGCAGACAGATACCCTATAGTTCCCACCCTAAGCTATGCCCCCTTTCAGTTGCCCTGTGCAACTACTGCTCGCTCATGCCAACAAAGCAGAAGCCTCCCCTTTCAATGAAGGCACTCTGCTCCTCTGTACATCTCCTATTCCCTGCCTTCCCTGCCCGAGGCATCCTGCACACCGACTTTCTGTCCTCAGATTTGTTTTGCTGTCATGTTTTGTCTGTGCCAGCCTCTCGGCAGATAGCAGACAAGCAGCCCTTCATCCACCACTTGCATGATTTATAACCCTGCCAGCACCTCCAGGGCTTCCAGTCACCACATGGGTTAATGGCTGCTACCAGAAGACTTTGCAGTTTTAGGCTTTCTTTAACAAGTGTCCAACATGCACCTGAAACGTAAGTGCTTTGTTTGATTATTCTTTGGTTCAGCTCAGTCCAAGGTCAAAGCCAAGAACAATAGAGAGAAGCAATAGTAAAACATACAAAAGCCCTCTGCAAACTTCTCTGCAGGGCTCCAAAGCACAAGTGTATTTTTATTCTCCCTGTGGCTTTCAGAGGGAGGCTGGGAACAGCATCTCTGTGTCACAGATGGGGAAGCTGAGGTACACAGCAACTGAGAACCAGAGCCCAAATTCATTCAAAATACGGATTAAATTCTCCTTGGTTTCAGTTGACTTCAGTTCCCAGAAATTCAGGTGAGATGCCCAGTTTGTTCATGATAAACAAGCTTTCCTAACCAAAACTAAAGCTGTTTCTTTAATGCAGGAAAGTAGCAGTACTGGGAGGGAAGGAAGCATGGCAGTGGAACTGAGCTGCTGAGCCTGTGCGAGGAGAGAGAGGCAAATAGAGAGATCTCATATCTGAGACCCCAGCATTAATTCATATGTTGATGAATGCCATAAATTAGATTGCAATCAGTCTGCATTCTCCAGGGACTTATTCCGTGTAACGAGGCAGAGCCAAGTCTGTTCCAAATCCAGAGAACTTCTGGAGACTCCGAGCACGGTTCCTTCCTTCCCCACCCTCAATAAATAAATGACGTTGAAAAAGAGGAAGGTATTAGCTGTGAATGGATTTTAATTGACGCAATGGTAAATTCACTTCATAATGTTTAATTAGCAGAGATGTTTTCCGGAAATGTAATTTACAGGAAACTTGCTCCTTTGCTTGGAAATCACTGGAATGTCCTGGTGATGGCACTGAGAAGGGGCTGTAATCTCTGTAAATAATGCAGGAAAGCCCAGGATGAAGGAGTTTGTCTCTGAAGCAGGCAGATTCTGATCCTGGCTCCACTCAAACATCAGTCCAGCTCCCAGCTGCAGCTGAAAATCAAGCAGGAAAAAAAAAAATGTCAGATGATAGCTGGGTTTGATCGTCTGAATCTGCGTTATCCAACCTTCAAACACACTGCCCCTCTCCAGCTCCTGACCTTATCCTGAACCTCACTGCTTCCTGCAAGCAGTGTGCCCTGTCCTTTTGTTTTTCCCAGTCTCCTGAGATCCTATGGATCCACTCCTCCCATTGTCTTCCAAGAGCCCTGACCCACACAGGTCCCAGAGTCCCTCTCCTGGCACAGCTGACTTGGTGAAGGGGACTGGGAGTTTTACAGAGCAGCCGAGAGAGCAGGCAACTGTTGACACAACTCTTCTTTCTCCAATACGTTCTCTGCTGCAGGAAGCTTTCTCACCTCAGGACACGTTCAAAGCTCATCACTTTGGGAACAGGACAGGTCATGAGGGAACCCAAGAAAATACCGAGAGCAAATTATGAGTGGTTGAATGGGAGACATCCAGAGGTCCCTTGCAGCCAATGTGCCTCTGAGCCTCTGAAACCAAATTACCCTGTCTGGAGCTCCCAGTGAAAGAAATGGCTATGAGTCATGAGTGGTGATTAAGGACAGCTTTAGGTGCAGAGCCTCAGAATAAAATCACAGTGCTCGCTTCTCTGCTTGTCTTCTCTCTGTTCATGCTCCACTTCTTGCCTGCTTATGCTGGGATGAAAGCAAGCTTCCTTTTATCTCAATTCCTAGCAGAGCTAGAGTTGTCCCAGCAAAGGGAATGTGAGCCAGTTCTAGTCCTGATGACTGTTGACATGTTGCTATAAAAAACCCCAATTATTAGGAGAGGAGAAAGAGAAAGAAAAGATATTCTGCTTTTCCATGCTGAAAACTTCATGGGGTGTAATTGAGAGATCAAAACTACCTTGGCAAATAATTGGCGCCAGATGGGAAGAATTAGCTTGACATGTGAATCCCATGTTGGGTTTTTTAAGCCAGTCATGAGAAACCAAGTCCTTCCCTGGTAATCTGAATGCACTTTGCAAGGAAGCCAAGGGGAAAGCATTCTCTGTGCCTTTTAATCAAGCATGGTTTTCATAGATGTGTGTAACACATCCCCTGTGCCTCAGTTTCTCATTGATGGCACTGAATTTCTGCTGTAGAGCTCCTGTGGGGTGTGGGTGTGGTTGGAGGTGGGTTAGATCTTGGCATCCCATAACCCATATCTGCACCCATGGGCAGCAGCCTCTGCCTACCTGGGTGTGGGCACGGGGAGTTAGCCCAAAGCTGGGGACTCCAGCAGGGACTGTGCTTGCGGGTCCCTGTCTGCAGGGAGATCTTCGCTTGGGGTGGCCTTGGAGCAACCCTCACGAGACCCAGGGATGGGCTGCTACAGGGATGGATAGGTCCAGCCCTCCTCATTCCCACAAATAAAGGGAAAGGAGCAAAGCTGCCAAGAGATGGCTTTCTGGACGCAGCAGGGAGCTCCAGTTTTCTTTCTCCTTCATTAAATACTGTGTTTTCCTCTAATGAAGGGGCCATCCAGAGCAATAATGAAACTCTTCTCACATCTCAGTGCTTCAAATGCCACTTCCTCTTCCCGCGCTGAGAAGAACCCAGGCTTCAGCAGCTCTGAGGGTGGGCTCCTTACTGCTGCCTTGCTGTTTCTCTAGCAAAATAAAAGCAAAATTAGTTCCCCTCCAAGAACTGCAAAGCACCCATGCAGGGGGTTGTTTCATTCATCCCTTCTCCTCCTCCATCAATAATGCCTTAATCTCCTTCCCGCTGGGCTCTGCCGCGTGCTGCCTCGATGGAGAAGGGCAGCATGGTGCTCCTGCAGGGCTTTAGGGCTGCCTTCTCCACACACAGGCTGCTCTGCCACTATCCAGTTACCCAGCAGGGAGCCACCACTGGGACACACATAAACTGACTGTGGTCTGTGCTTTGCCTAAGGTCTTGGTTTGGGGTGTGTTTCTATAGGGCATATCATCGCTGGGGTGTATCAGCCCCAGGTAAAGGGAAATTTGACATTTCCCAGGTTACCCAGGACCCCTGGGGACATCTGAGCAGCCCGGTTCTCCACAGCATTAACAGGTGTCCCCTCTTCATGTTAGGGGTGATTATGTCCCCTGAAAGCTATGAGCATCCTCACTCCTCTTGGAGCTCCAGCAGCTAGTGCCTGCCTCCTGAGAGCATCTGGGAGTGCAGAAAACACGAACAAAAGCAATGTGATGAGCCAGAGGGTGCTTCAGGAAGAATATGTGCCAGATATCTCATCAGCTCCAGGCATCCCATCAGCTCCAGGCTTTTGCCCCTCAGATATTCTTGATTTTGCTCAGGATGGGGCAGCCTCTCTGCTGTGAGGATGGTTAGGGATGGCAGCAGATCCAGGAGTGACTGTGCAGACACAGCGGATGGCCTGTAAGTGTCTCCTCATCTATCATCAAAACCAAGTTCAATTACAGCCTATTGGGGTTTTCTCGATTTGCCAGTTAATTAATAAAATCTGCATCGCAGATGAGTTCTATTTACATAAGAGCTGAAGGAGGCAAGTCTTCATCTTAATAGCAGTGCATATTCAGATGTCAGATTAACTCATTGCTTTCTGCTTCAAATTGTTATTTAGTTGGTTGTGTTTTAAAGATACTCTGGATTTCCACTTTCTTATTGTGAAAGAGGCAGTAATGGGACTTTTTTTTCTTGAGCCCTGGTTGCTTTATTGAAACCACTTCCAATAAGCTGCAAAATTGGTTCTGTGTGAAGGGAGGACCCCCTGGCTAGAACAAGAGGTGTCTAAAGGGACAATGACAGAGACCTCTCATATCAGAGACAGTAGGGAGCTCTGGGTGTTTCTGAAAGCAGGCAAGCAGTAGGTTTGATACAGACAGAAACAAGTCCCTTTTGCATTTCCACAGAGTGTGACTGACAATGCACTGGTGGATGTAAAAACCCCATAAGCCGAGTAGGGCCTTGAACTGATGAAGACCCTTGAACCACAGACCACCAAAGATGGGAAGAGTGGCCCAAGCTCACTTTGTGTGTGCCCTGTTTCCCTGGACTCCTTTACATCTGCTCCAACTGCTGAACAAGCTGGGTGGGCCATTGGGCTAAGCCATAAGCTAAACATTTCTATAGCAATTCAGCTGATAATTTGAAGAAAAGGCCCTTTGCTTCTACAGTTGCTGGGAATCAAGCAGATATCTGAGGAGAACAGCATGAAGGAACATCCTGAGTGGAAGTGGGCTTTTATTTGCCATTGAAGTTGTCACGAGCAACATTTTAAGGTGACAGTGCCACTAGCCAGCCCACTACTTAGAACAACACAGCCCAGGAAAGAGCTTCCCTTTGAATATAACTCACATCTGACCTTTGTTTGCTACTGCCTCAGCATTGTCCTTGTCTGATGAGCTTCTTGAAGGACTGAAGAATTAAGAGGTTGTGGCAGTGCCAAAAGAAATTAGGGAATGTGATTGGGAAGGAAACCTGGGAAATGAACCTTGCTTTTTAATCAACGTACCAAGCAAAGCAGGGCTAATCAGCATTAATCAAGTAGAGCGCTGTTGTTAGATGGAGGCCCTGCTTTAGAATAGGGGGCTCTACTAATGACCCAGAAAAAGCAGGAGAGCCTTTCCAGCTAGAATTCCCTTGCCCAAGACAGTGATTGATCTGCTGATCATGTATTGATCTGCTTTCCTAAGTGCACAGCAGCTCAGGCTCCGCATCATTTCTTCTTTTTGCAACAGAGGTGCCTTGTGGCCTCCCCTGGAAGTGACTCACATGGCAGCAACCACCAGTCAGGCAATAAAACAGCATCCAGTGGGAGCGAGGCATTTTTGTTTTCATTATTCAGACAGCATGTGGGTGTGTGGCTCTGCCCCAGCAGCAGCTGTCATCTCACAGGCAGTACCCACACTCTGCTGGAGCAGGAATTCCCTTGGAGAGCAGCCACCACCCCACAGAGATGCCCAGGTGGTGTGGGAGAGGCTGAACACAGCGACGCTGAAACCATTTCCCTCAGAGCTGCTTTCAACTCGGTTCTTTCTGAGCTGTCCCAGGTTGGACACCTGGAACCTGAGCTGCAGCTGAACAGGGGGCAGAAAGGAATCTCCTTTTACCCCCAGGCTGTAGAGATTGCCCCAGAGGGGCCATAGATACACTAGGCCTGGGGGAGCCAGGGCACTGGCCCACAGAAGAAGAGTGGATTTCACCTTCTGAGGTCACATTCCATGCTGCCTTTCAGCAAGGGATGGGGGTGCTATCTCTTTCACTTCCACAATTAATTGTTTACAAATGATTACTGTCAGTGCTGTTGAGCCTGGATGTGTGGGTGATAACCTGGAGGCTGAGTGCGGTGGGGAGGCTGAGACATGCTCTGCTTTTCAGACGAGGCAGCCGTAATTTTTGGAGCCCTTGTTTCATTCCATTAGGAAAATTTTTCCCCTGCCTTGCTGTCCCTGATGTTTGAAGTGCCAGGCATGAAAGCAAAGTCAAGTCAATCAGATGAGCAGAGGCCTACTGGAGATAATTGCTAGGCTCTCTCCCAGACAGCTGAGTCAGCTGGGGAGAGCAACATCATAGAAGTGATGTCACCAATTCCTCTGTGATCTCTTCTTCTTCCTGAGCAGAAACAGTCTGAAAAACAGCTTCTGAAGAAGCCATGGGAAAAAAAAACCCCAACATTGGTCTTAAGGGAGTTGGGCAGATGGGCCCATCATCTGCCAGAGAGGAAGGGAGGCCTGTCTGTGCAATGCGGGCAGCCATGGATGTGCTCAGGAGGATTTTGAATTGAATTGGTGGGGAAGTCAAATTTGGGCTCTTTGCAGTGGAACACAGCAGGAGAATGAGCAGCAATGGACATCCTGTGGAACAAGAGAGGTTCAGACTGGTTATGTACACATCCTCCTTAGGTTATATACACACCCTCCTTATACAACACAAACTTTTTGTGCCATGGGAAGCCAAGCAATGGGAAAGGTGCCCATAAGGACTGTGCTGTTCCCCTTTCCTTTGGAGGGTTTTAAGCCTTGAGCAGACAAACCCCTGAACAACCTGGTCTCACCTCAGAGCTGACCTTGCTTTGGGCAGGAAATTGGACCAAAAGACCTCCCAGTTTCCCTTTCCACACAAATTATCCTACAGCCTTAGGGAACACATCCTTCTCAGTGCCCGAGACGACAGGAAAAGAGGAGGTTTGGAGTCTTAGGCTCTACACCAAAGAAAGCCCTCCCAGACACATGGGAAAGTAAACACAGAGATGCCTAGACATGGAAAAGGGCTTTTATCCATCAATGGAGACTTCTAGGAGCAGACTAGATGAATATGGATCAGGCCCATGTGGGCAGACTTAACGTGACCTTGTGTGCCTTCGTGTGTGAGCCTTGGTCTCTGAGGTGACATTCCTGGTCTCCTGCCATCCCAGCACCGAGCTGGACATTCCTGAAGTTGAGTGCTGCTCCTCTGCCTTTCCCCTTCAGCACTCTGGGGATCTTGGGGATATCACGCCTCTCTCCAACTCTCCTGACCCTCTCTCCGGGTCTGCTGCCACCCTCAACTGTTCCTCCCCTTCAAAATCAGCACTGTCAGTGCTTTTGAGCAACATTCCCAGTACTTTGTAGGAATCTCCATTTCCTTTCTTGACATTATCCTGCGTTCTTTCCAGGAATTTTCCTCATTTCTTTTCAGGAATTTCCACATTGCTTCCTAGGAATGTCCCAGCACATTTCCCAGGAATGCCCCATTGATTTCTAGCAATTTTGAAGCAATTTCAAAACAATTTTTTTTTCTTTCTAGGAATTTCTGCTTCATTTTTCTTTTCTGAACTCTTTTCAGTGCTCTTTGGGAACACATCGTAAGTTTTCTCTGAATTTTCCAGAGCTTCCATAAAAATTATCCAAATTTTCTTTCTAGGAAGCTTCATGTTGCTTTCTGGAAAGTTTCCTGGTTGTTTTCCAGGAATTTTCTCCTAGCTTTCTAGGATTGTCCCCAGCTGCTTTCCAGAAATTTCACATTTGACTTTAAAAAGTTCCCTGATGTTTTCTAGACATTTTACTACAGGAGTTACTTTCCTGAAATTTCTTCTCTGCTTCTTAGAAATGTCCCAGGATGTTTTCCAATAATCTTCTCTTTCCTGAAATTTCTCCTTTGATTTCTTTTTAATTTTATCAGGATACTTCCAAGGAATTGTTTTGGGCTCCTTCTGAGGAATATTTCCATATTATTTCTAGAAATTCTCATATTACGTTCCAGGATTTCTTAAGTTTCTTCCCAGAAATTTCCATATTGCTTGCTAGAAATCTCTTGCTAGAAAACAACTTGCCAATGTTGTTTTCAAGCAATTTCTTGTTTTCCTTTCTAGAAATGTCCTTGAGTGCTTATCACGAACTTTCCCAGTTTCTTCTAGGATTCTTTGCAGGAAAAAAAAAGAAAAAAAAAAGTGGAAATTCCTTTCTTTCTAGGAATTTTGCCACGTCATAGGATTTTGCCTGTATGCTTTCAAGGAATTCTAAAAATCCCTTTTTGTTGTTTTACTAGATCCCTTCTTCTTTCACACATCTTTTTGAGGATGTTTTCCCAATACTAGCATGGAGAAGTAGCTGAGGTGGCTCCATGGAGCCAACCTTGCTCTTTTTTTGCCTCTGCCAACTCCCGTGTGGAAGTGTGCTTGTGTACAACACACCAGGAACTATTTTCTGGCTCTGTTCTTGTCATCTTTGCCTTTGTGGAGCACATTTCTTTCTGCCACTGCTGCCTTCGAGCCTCTCTTCTGTTCCTTAGTGAACACAGGTCTGCTGCTTGCTCAGGGGTCTGACAATGCCTGAAGCCACTGGCAATAACTCAGGTGACAAAGCATCATTTGTAAACGTGGTTTCTTGGGGTTCCAAGCTGATGCTGTGAAGAGAAACATCATCTTCTGCTCTGCCTTAGCAATTGAACAGTGCTGAGGGGGATCTCTCTTCTTGCACCCAAGGCACAGGTGGTTATTTATCACCTCAGCCTGCCCAAGCTGCCCAGGTGGAGTGGTCATAAATCATGATGGATCAGCAGTGTGGATGATGAGGGAACCACCAGTTCCTGTGCAACAGGGTCCCATTAATCTCCTAAGGAGGTAATGTAGCTTCCATGTAATGCCTGAGGATGAAAGATGGGCTGGAGATTTTAAGTCATTAGTGAAATTTTGGTGTTATAAAAGGCAATAGCAGATGCCAGTGAGGAATACAGAACTCATCCTATAGTTTCAAACCTTTGATGTGATGGTGATTTAGTAATGACCTTGGTTATGACCTTGGTTTTCAACCAGCTTTGGCCTTACCTTTCTCTCTTCTTGTCTCAGTTTGTGTCTAAAAGGTAGCAGATCTATTGAAAGGGCAACTTTTTTTTTTTACTTTTTTTTTTTTTTTTTTTTTTGGGCGGGGGATAAAAGAAATAACAGCTTTGATAAATGTCTTGGTTTAAAAAAGAGCCATTCTTGAAAAGCCCCCCTTTGACAACCAAGACTTTTAGTTTTCTAATTTGAAACACCCTTGTTCTGCAATTTAAGCTGATTATTAACAGCATGTTCAAAAGCTACTGAAACAAAACATTTTAATTCACCCAAACCAAGTGGTTTTATTTCTGTTTAGCTTCATAGGAGCCTGGGATTTTGATCTTCAGCTGGAACGGCAGAGGAAAAAAAGAAATCTCCAGGACTTAGTGAAGTAAACCCTTTTCCCAGCCTGCTCTCAGCGATCATACGTGGAAGAAAGCCTCGTGTCTTTGCCTGTTGCTGGGCTCAGTAAAGCTCCCTCTCTTCCAGCTAAGTAAGAACGGCAGCTCTCAGCTGGCTGTTGTCTTGCAAGCAAAGGCGCTCAGAGGTGACCTGACTGAAGCCTGTGCACACTTCTCTTTTAGCTGCTCTGCTGGCAGGTGACATCTCCCAGTGCAGCAGGCAGGTATGCGGAGGAAACCGTGTTATCCCCTGAAAGGTTCCTAACCTGGGTTTCTAAGGTTGCCGTTTCCTCTGTGGGAAAAGGAGATAAAAGCCTGTCTTGCCCTTCCCCCTGGAGGTGCCTGTCCAGCTCCCTGCCAGGCTCACGCATGAGGGAGTGCAGAGTCCTGGTGCCTGGGACCAGATGACCTTTTGTCGTACCCATCCAAGTGTGCGCAGTGCAGCTCCGGGGGCGAGCGTGGCAGATGTAAACATGCAGCTCATATGAATGCTGAGCCTTCCTCGGTGACGGAGAGCACTCAGGCAATGCTAAAGGGCAGATATTTGTTTTCCACAGCCCACCCTGAGCTTTCCAATTAGGATGGAGCTTTCCAGGGTGGCGAAGGGTTCTTCCCTAGAAGCAGTCGCAGGAGCTCTGTGCTGTCCTGCATTCCTCTGCTGTGGGATGGTACAAGATGCAGATCTTTCCAGGGAGGGAAGGTGCCTAATACTCTGGAGGGAAAGGCCACCAGCCCCAGCATGTGGACAGACACCTGACTGATGAGAGTCAGGTCTGTAGAGCAGCGTTTCGTGCAGATGTCCTGTGCTGGAGTGCCAGGAGGGCTGGGTAATGGCAGCAGGGAGGTTTCTGGTTCTTTGAGCACCTGATCTTGTCAGTGCACTGGGATATCCACCAGGGAATATCAGGTGGGACCATTCCTTGAGCCGGTGGCACTCCTGGAGGAGACTCAAATAGGACTTTGACTTGATATTGGACACAGTGGGTGGTATAGAAGGTCTGTCAATGTGCCAGCTTTCTGCTAAGGTCATTCAGAATCTATTTAGCATAATTTGGCATTTCATAACTCTTAAAATTCTTTCCTATGGTTCTCTAAATGGCATGTAGAAACAAAGACTTTGGAAGGAGGAAATAATAATAATAATAAAAAAAGGGCAAGTTAACAACCTTTTAACAAAAATTATGCACAGGGCTGCATGGCAGAGGGAGATATTCATCCCCCAGCTGCTTCACTTAATATGGAAATAAAGGGCAATTGATCAGAGCCAGTCACCCCCACAGCGCTGAGCAAGGAAAGGCCAGGCTGACAGTGTGGGGCAATACACATCAGAAAGAGGCAGCTCTAAATGTTTCATTTTACTGTTCTTCCCCTGTAGCCTTTTTGCCTTTCATGTAGTGCCTCTTCTCTTCCAGCTCTGCTCAGGGAACTGGCACTGGCCTGGGGATGTGCAGCTGGCTGGGGACGGGCTCTGGGCAGCATGAGGGCTTGCAGCCTGTGGGCCAGGAGCTCACAGCCATAAATCTGGCACAGGACCCCTGTCCCGTTAAAAACTAGTGGTCCTCATGAATCTGCTCTTCACCTGAGACCAAACTGCCCTGACTCCAGAGGGCTTTCCCCTTGGAGCAGAGCTTTGTATTTCATTGGTTGCTTTCAGAAAAATTCTTTCAAATTTTTGGGATCTCTCTGCGAGGTGACAACTCAAGGTCATGTTTTCAAACCCTCATAGCCCCAGAGAGAAGCTTCCAAGCCAAATGATTGACTCCAGCAATGCCCATGCCAGCACGAGCATCCTCTTGGGCGCCCCATGCTTGGGGCAGCTTTGTAGCCCAGCCAAGGGCAGAGGTGACAGTGCTGAGCAGAAGCTTGACATCAGCTTAGGTAATGGGATTATCTGTGGATGAAGAGGGAGAGGGAAGATGAATGGGAAGATCAGAGCAGGATTGAAGGGGGAGAGGGAGGGCTGTGTGCTGTCTGAGGGGAACTTGTCCCCAGGGACTGGCTGCACCTTGGGACAGCGACCCAGCCCTGCTGTCACACAGCTTCCCCGTGCGGCTGTGGGTCCATCTCTGGGACTCTGTCCCTGAGAAGTGAGCTGCTGGCAGGCAAGTGCTTTGTGAGAGGGCCAGAGAAATATGTTATGCTCTAAGTCTGTCTCTAGAGGCTGTGAGATACAGCCAAGGTGTTAGAACGACACAGCCCCATGGTCCCTTTCTTCTCTGCCTCTGACAGTCCCTGTGACCTCTGGAAACTAACTTTCCATTTTCTGAGCCTTGATTTCCCCAGACTGAAAAACAGTGCTGATTATCCCTCTTCCCTCTGATTTCCTGGCTGATTTCTACCAGTTTTCAAGAAGGCAAATTTGACAGAGGAAATAAAGACTTTTTTTTGACTGCAGTCAAAAAAACTGCAGCAGTAGGGCAAAGTTTATCTAACTCAGGAGGCCAGGAGGAAGATGACAGGCAGACAGCTGAGGAGGAGCAGGCCAGAGTATCAGACTGAGAATGACCTTGGGGTTTTTTTCCCCCCTTCCCTGTTCCTTAATCCTGCCTATTAGTTCTTCTATCTGGGGCACAGATGATTATTTCCAGAATCTCCAGCCATTTGGAAATGAGCAAAATATTTTCATCAAAGAGGGAAATGCTCAAGAGAAGAAAAAACAACAGCACAGAGAACAGTAGAACCAACTCATCAGGTTCAAGCAGGCTGAGAGCACTGGGGGGTGATGTGACACAGAGTGAGTTCAGGGAACTTGTTGGTGTGCTTCATGCCTGGACACCCAGCTCACACCCAACTTCAAAACCTCCCACTTCTGCTGCTGCTGCTAGCATTGCTCCTGCAGCTTGTGTGGACACCAGTGCATCAGCTCTGGGGATGAGGAGATCTTTGTGTCAGGGATGATGTTAAGTGATGGGTTTTATTAAAGTGATGAATGGGGGTGGGCTGTTTCCATTTTGCCTTGGTTGACAGCAGGCAGATGGTGAGTGAAAAGCAACTGGTTGTTGACTGTGACTGCTGTGGAAATGTTCAGCTCAGTTCAAGAAGATTCAGCTGCAGTGCCAGTGTGTCCCTTCATTTACAAGCGATGCAAACTTTTGCAGCCATTTGGGTCATGAGAATGAGCAGAATTCAGTGACAGCTGACCCAAGAGGAGCCCAGTGTGATCAGCAATATGAGCAAAAGAGCCATCTTTTCCACTTGAAAATAGATCACATTTGATATGAACTCTGGTGGCACACCACAGTGTCTCTGTGGAAAGGGTTTTCAAATCAGAAGCCCACTTTCATGTAGTTTTTAATATATTTTTGCAGAAGTGGCAGCTCTGGGTAGAGCAGAAATGCATCCTGACTCCATCCTCAGAGCAGCTCCTGTAGTCAGAGTAGAATCCCTTTGAACTGCTCACAAGACTGCATCTGCAGGGAGAAAAATACTCCAGATGCAGATATGAGGGAAAGCACAAAATTACTCCAGGCCCAGTTGGAGGTGTTCTGCACATGTATGGGCTGGTGTTGGCAAACAAGAAAATCAACCCCTGGCTCTAACATTCACGCCATGCAAAATATCCTCTTTTTTTTTCTCCTGAGAGATGGTGAGGTGAGTGTTGATCTCTCTTTCCAAGCAAAGGAGAGCCCAAGGAAGTGGGAGGTTCAGCTAATGAAAAGTGTAGGCTGGTTCTCCAACTACTAAAAAAAGTATGGATGGAAAATCAGTGTGAAAGGTGATGATATTTTGAAACCAATCAGCCTGTGGACATTGTCATAAGTTATGTTTTCACTTTCGTCCCACTGGTTTTCTGAGGGATGGTGATGAGGATGGTGCCCTACCCCAAAGCAAGGGCAGCCAGGAATGTAGAGGGCTTGTGTGAAGCATAATCAGTATTTGTCTGCCACTGAAACCTTGTTTGGAGGGGTCATTAAG
Organism: Regulus satrapa; assembly: GCA_013396955.1. Taxonomy (NCBI): domain Eukaryota; kingdom Metazoa; phylum Chordata; class Aves; order Passeriformes; family Regulidae; genus Regulus; species Regulus satrapa. Next base: position 851,206 of record VWZN01003117.1, read on the forward strand.
GAAAGAACTAGAGAGAGACATGGCTTTTGCATGGCTCCTCGTGGCTGTTTTGAAAATGGTGATGCACTCACCAGCTACAGGAATGGCTCCATACCCCTTTTGATCTAGAGATCTTCTGCTCAGGTGTGAACTCAACCTAAGCCAGGGAGCAGAGATGTCTCCAGCTGGGATGGCAGACCACCAGAGACTCAACGCTGCACAAATCACTTCCTATAGCCAAAAAGTGCATTGCCTTAATCAGAACAGCACAGTGCATGTGCAAGGAATTGAGCTGTTTATTATTCATTTTATATAACAGAGGTGACAGTGGTGTTTCCTGGAAGAGAGACACCGAGTCAGTGACTGGGCAGGGAGAAGAGCCCAGTCTGACCAGGAGGCACGGAAAAACCATGGACACGGGCCACGGCTCAGGCTAAGCAGTGCCTCAGGGGAGGAACAAGGGGTGCAAAAGGCCAGCAGGGCAGCTGCTCCGAGCCAGTCTGTCCACAAAGCCATAATGCAGCTTAGTGGTGCAGCCCCAGAATAGCCTGCTTGTCCGGCGAGAAGCCCTCTCCAAATCGGCCAGCATGTTTATTTAAGGAGACACTAATTTCCTTCAGCCCGGCCTCCCTGGCTTCAGTGACCGAGTAATCACCTGTCAAGTGGCCTACACGGTGACAGACGGGAGGAGGGAGCACAGAGCAATGAGGAATCATCGCTCCAGGTGATTTTTAATATCCAAGAGGCGGTGGCAGACAGGGAAGTGATGGAAGAGTGTGGACACTGGCAACACATCTGTCAGGAGCTGCCTGTCCTGCAGGCAGACAGATGGGCTTTTCAGCACGTTTCATCGGGAGAGTAACCTGCAATATGGCATGGGAGAGGAGAGAAGCACCAACGGGTGAAGACCTGTCTAAGGGGGACAGGGCACCACAGTGCAGTCAATGGGGGCTCAAAGAGGCTGTTTGATCTCTTCTAATGAAGAGATTGGCAGGAATTGGGCTGGATGGGGCCCAAGTAATGATAAATTTTAGCTAGGTTTGTGTAAGGAAGGTGAGAATGCTTGGGCAGTGCTTCTGGGCTGGGATACAGAGCCTCCCTGCCCTTTCTGGGGACAGGGGCAGCAGGAGGGGATTTTCAGAGTGTAAAGATCTGCTCATAAATATCTCAGTTTCTTGCTACTGAGACCTTTTCTACATAGCCAGCAAAAGGACTGGGATTAACTCACTCCCACGTAGGCTCAGTAATACCTTCCTTATCTTCAGGTGCTCCTTTGGGAGTTTTGTTCCAGTCTGCAGGTCTGGGTGGTTTTGAGGATCTTGCACCCCAAGCTTCAGTTCTGAACTGTCCTTGCAGTGCAGTGCAAGGTGCTGTTCCCAGGGTCTGCTTCCTTGCTTTGCTAAGCCACAGCCTCAGCTGTGAGGTGTAAGGCAACAGGACTGTGAAGGAGAAGTTCCCTGGATACTCCCACTCAGATGCTGTGCTTGCTGCTTGTACCATGCTCAGCAGATAAGCAGCATGGTTTTCTACACAGGCTGTCTAAGATGGGGCTCACTGGGAGCATCTGAACATTGAATTTTAATGCAGCTGAGAGGAAGTGTGGCCCTGAATCCCCAAATGCAGTGTGGTTTTTTTTTTCAAACAGTGGCTATGCCACAGTGAATCTCTAGTTACTCATTGCCACGGCATGCCCTGGGCTGAATTTGCCTGCCAAATCATCGGAATTACTAGTTTTATTGAGATATTCTTCCAGAAACATGTCCCATATATCCTTTTTTTTTTTTTTTTTTTNCTCTGATAACTGTGCCTAATTTTTTTTTTTTTTTTTTTTTTTTTTTTTTTTTTTTTAGTGAACACCTCAATTTTTGCCATGACTTTGGGAGATCATAGTTATAATTGATTTCTTCCTCCCTTTCCAACCATCCGGGGAAATATGTTCACATTTCAGGGCTGAATGTACCTTGGAAACAGATTTTCTATTTCATTACCCTACTCAACACCTCTGAGAAGGTATGATAAGAAGTGAATTCTTCCCTCGCTCTTATTTCTGGCAGGCAATAAGATATGAAGAAAAAAAAAATCTGGAAACACCCCTTGTAACTTTAGATTTATTTTTACTTGTCTCTCTGGGCCTGAGTTATCGCTCTGCCTTAAATGGGTTGTCAATGGACCTGGCATCAGCACCTGCTCTGCTCCTCCTGCTCAGGTGCTGGGGCTCCCTCCACCTCTGCTTCCAGCTCACTTTCCCTCAGGACCATCCGAACTTTTGGTGCTTTCTGCCACCCAGTCTGCTTTTGTTTCCAGCTGAAATGCACAAATAGATGTTAGCGTGACTATTTACTGAAGGGATTAAGTGTCCTTCCACCTCCTCTTCCTTTGGTTACTTCTATCCCATTACCTGATATAGCTCTAGTTAAGCCCCTCTCTCCAGTTAAATGGGTGCTGTCCTGTCCCTCACCTGTGAGCAGGACCTGGACCTTGACCTCCAAAGCTGGTTATTCTTCCTTGGGACCTGAAAAAACAAGTGTGTTTTTATCTTCCTCCTGATACAAACCTGAATTGTCTTTTCCCAAACTGTCTCCTGTCTGAAAAGCAAACTGAGCTGGTCTCAACCAAGAGATTTTCCTGGTGGACTGGTGTCAGTAGAACAGAACTTCTTCCATCTGTGTCCTGTTGGTGCCATTAGCATTGAAGAATATTCCTAATTACAACAGGATCATGCTTCCATGGCCTGCAAGCCAATGATCCTAGGGAAGGCCATAGATACCTCACTTTTTCCAAGGGCCCTGACATTGATTTCTCCCCTCAAATGCATGACTTGGGAAATTGGAATGTTTTGTTCGCTGAATGTTTGGGGGCTGGATGGGTTCTCCTGGCTCAGAAAGGAATTTTTCCTGAGTTTTGATGTTTCTGTGCCAAACAGAGCTGCTCTGAATGCATGGGTGTGTAAATCAGAGAGATACAGGGAGGCATAAAGGAGCTGAATGATGAATGAAGGGGTGAACGCATCAGTAGAAGAACGGGTGTGGTGTAGACATACCAAAGTCTTCCAATGTGTTACAGGGTCTCTTGCTCCACTTAAAGGCCTGTCTGGGACTCCAGAAGGAAGAGGGGGAAAAGCTCCTGCCTGACTCCAGCAGGATTTGTTCAGTTACCATCCCTGTATCTCTCTGTTTCTCTGTGTATAGCCAAACCCTGCTGCCTGTAACAGGATGTGGCCAAGGGGAGGGTGTTCTGACCCTGAGCAGAGCACACATTCCTCCCCAGAGCACCTGCTTTTCTCTCAGGTCTATTTCTGTCCTCCAGTGTCCTTTCATCCCCACTTCCAGGGGATGCTCTGACTCTGTTTTCTGCTTTTTTTTTTTTTCCTTTTTTTTTTTTTTCCCTTGGTGTAAAATAAGCATTTTGCTTTGAAGTGAGAAGACAGGGGTGAGCAGAAAGGTTAAACCAGTGACTCTGGCACCAAGTGAGAAACCCCTTCCCATCCACACTGGGGAGTGTATTATTTTGACAGTTGTTCCAGGTTGCTTCACTTCCTCGTTCCCTTTGGGGAGCAGACAATATTATTAGATTTGCATGTGGTTTGCAGATGATTTTTCACATCTTCCCTCTGGTGCCTGTCTCATAAGGTTCGTTATAGCCCCCAGCTCACTGCATGACAGGAGGGACTGTGCACTGTGGGGTGCCACCCAACAGTCAGGGGGCTCAGGGTCATCAGCTCCAGGCCCTTTCTGCTCTCTGGGGCATCTGACACAGGGAAAGAGAGAGCTTCATCCTGAGCACCAGTGCCACGCAGGAGCTTAGCTCTAGGCAGTGGATCCAAAAGCTTTAGAGGAGATCTAGGCATCTCCTGGGAGTTGTGTTTGAGTTCAGACCCCACTGCCAGCAGGTTATTGATTTGGGGGTGCAAGTTCTGTTTCTTTTTAGTGGGGAGGGGAAATAGAACTTTTGGCAGAGTTTAGGTGACCCAGTTGTTGAGGAAGGCAAATTCTGGGAAACAGTCCTGGGGAGAGGCAAATGACAAATGACAGCATACAAGAAGTGCCAGGGCGTTCATCTTAGGGGCAGCTGGTGGCACGCTGGCTTCTGTGCATTCTGTGGGGTCAAACTCATTCTAAAAGCGTCTCCTTGGAGCTGACATCAGAGGTGCTTGGGAGGCTTGGGCTGCTGACACCACATCTGAGCCCTGTCATCCGCCAGGAAGTGGGATGAGCCCACAGAGTCCCCAGGGAAGAGCTGTCAGCCCTACCCGGCCTACTCATGAGGGCGAGGAAATGTCACCTCCACCCTGTGCCCATGCCAGGGCTCCAGCCATCCAGGGTGTGCCTCTTGGCTCTGCAGCCTTTGTGGTGTGGCTTGTAGCTGCAGAAAGATTCTCTTCCTGGCCTCACCAGGCTGTTAACATGGTTGGAGCTTTCCTCCCTTGGGTTCTCAGCTGTTCAGGCCACTCAGGCCAGCGTGGCAAACACAATCTGCGCTCTCCTGCTCCCAGCTGATCACTTCACGAGAGGCTGCTGCAGCTGTGGAGCTGCAGCTTTTTCAAGGCAGACTCTCCCCCAGCGTCTCTTATTTGCACCCAGCGGAGTTTATTGCTCACAGGCTCTCAGCTCTGAGACTTTGCTCTGATTTTCCTCTCCACAGCCCCCCACTGGGTGCTTTCTGGTCCCTCCCCAGCTCACTCTGTAATCAGATCAGCTCCCCGCAGGGATCCATGGAGGGACACTCAGTGTCTCGCTGATTGGGTTTGTTTCAACACAGGCTGATTGTGAAGAGGTGTTCTCAGGGCTATGTGGTAGCTCTGCCTTTGGGAAAGGAAACGCCCTGCTACTTCAGCAGTTAATGACGGCCCTTTGCTGATCAGCCCGGGCTGAGCTTTGCACAGAGGTTTTTCTTTGGATGCTTTTATTCCAGGTTTTTTGCTTGTTTGTTTGTTTGGTTGGTTTTTTGTTTTGTTGGTTTTGTTTGTTTTGTTGTTTTTTTTTTTTTTAATAATAATGTGGACATTTTTCTGTTCCCTCTCCTGTCTGAGGCTGCAGGAGGAAATAAGAAAAGGGGCAAGCATCGACCCACAGCCAAGTATCTTAGCTTGACTTCCATCATCAGATTCTTCCTTTTGGAAGACCCTGACTCACTGTTTTCTTGCTTTGAACCTTGCATTTTGAAACGGCTTTCACCTGGATCAGAGCCGGTTACCTTTTTAATGATTCTGTTGCAGGTTTATTCAGAGCTCACCTGTTGTAAGAGATTTCAGTTCTCCATCTGCCTCTTTCCTGCGGTCCTGTGCATTTCCTGTACCAGTCATGCTCCCATCTGCCACGCAGAGGCACCACGCAGTGATGACAGCAGTGGTGAGCCATGAGCTCAAGCTCCAGCTGGGTAGAAGTTTTCTGGCAGGGTGGTTGAGCTCGGGATCCCACCTCAAGGCTGGAAAATGTCTCTTGGTGTTCCCTGTGTCGGGCACATCCTTCTTGCACTGGAAACTTTTTGGTCTTGTAGAGGGCTGTGGAAACTCAGTTTCCTGCTTTTCCCCAAAGGAGGATGTGTGCATTAAAACAGACTGTGCTCCCTGCTCAGTCTCCAGACAATTGCATTCCCCTCATGGGCTTTCCTGTTGTTTAAGCCAATAGAGTCCAGGCCTTCTCCCAGTGAGCTCAGTCTCCTTTCTGCTGTTTCTATAGCAACGTCTTATCCTAAAGGAGCCTGAAATCCCTTTGTAAACACAGCTTGAGGATATGCCCACAAACCTGCGGGGGGGAGGATGGCAGGTGCCCCAGAGCCCAGAGTGGCACCCAAGAGGAAGTCAAGAGGCATCCTGTGCCACTCTGGTTTTGCAGGCAGATTGGAAAGATTTATTTTTGCCAGCCCAGCTGGTGCTTCAATAACTCTGCTGCTGTTCTGCACTCAGAGGAAAAGGGGCAGGAGGAGGCCTGTGGTGCCTGTAAGTGGCTGTGGCTCTGGGCTGCCAGAGGACCTTCATGGCTCACAGCCCTTGGTTTCCTCCTGGCAGCCCTGCATGTAAGGAAGCCTTAACCCAGGATCCCTGGACATCAAAGAAGAGATTTCCTTGAATTTCATGTGATATGAGCAGGGCCCAGCCTGCTTTGCCTGACAGGTTGTGAATCCAAGCACAATGTGCCATTGGAATGGAAACAGGGTTAGCAAACTCAAATACGGTCCTATATTTGTGAAGGACTTGTTGCTCCCCTGGATAAATCCAGCATGGACCACAATTCCTTTGAATACAACTTTGCTGGTGCTCCCAAGCTGCCCAGTGATCCTGAATCTGGCTGAGACACTGCCTGACCAGTTTGTGCTGAATGCACTTGCTCATAGTTACTGTTTTAATTTGTCTGTGATGACAAAGGCACCAAGGCTGGAGGCACTATGAACAGCAGATCACACAGGTCTGCCCTCAAGGGTACTGAGCTTCATCTTGCCTGGGGCCACAGTGGGGTACTTGAGTTCCTCAACGGCCCTATGGAATTCAACTACTCAGGGACATACCCTTGCCTGTGGATTTTTGTCCTGAAATTTTCTAGAGGAAATCTCATGGCACAGAGAGCATGTTGTCCTGTCTCCTGCCTGGGGTAGATAATGGGGTGGAATAAATTCCTCATGAGTGCTCTGGAAGGAAGTTTTCTGGTCCGCCATCCCCACTAAGACCCCTGAGCAGTGGATGGACATCCAAAATGTGTTTCCAGAATGGGTTTCATGAGGCAGTACAGAGCAATGGATTTTCTCCAGCATGGAGGCATTCCAAGCCACCTGGAAGCTGAAATCGGTGTTTGATAATGAAAATCTCAGGAAAACAAACGTAGAGATGTGTCAAATTCTGCTGTCTCCAGGCAGGCATGGTTGACCACACATATGGGTAAGCTGATGGGATCCTTTCAGAGGCACCTCAGAAGAGGTACCCAGTCTTCTCAACAACTTTGCCCCCAAAGTCCTCCAACACTGACTGTGCTTGACTTATTTGTGCCAACGGCACATCCTTCTGAGGATGTGCTTCTGCCTGTGCCCAGCTCTGTCACAGCACCAGTTGTGTGAATGATTCTGAGGATGTGGAAGTCGTGGCTCAGCACTTAATCAATTCCACTAAAAGAAGCAGAGGAGTTGGGTAGCAGAGGAGCACAGAATGTCTGTGGTGTCAAAACCCCAAACAATTGGCATGAAATTATGCTGATTATTCATGTATTAATTGGAAAAAAGACAAGCTCTGGAGGAGGCTCCGATTGCTAATTCCCCTCCTTAGACATGCACAGAAAGGTCTCTTGGAGCAAAATCCACCTCCTGGGAAGTCCTCCCTCAGCCTAAGAGGAGGAACATTATTAATACAAACCCAGAGAACTTGTCCTGGGGTTAGTATGACTGTTTAGACGGGGTGAGGTGGCAGTGTCTTATCACATGCTTTTTTTTTTTTTTACTTCCCTTCCCAGGGATAAGTCTGTGTGGAAACAAGAAGCTGTCTTGTTGACACTTGGGCATCAGCCCAGACACTGTCACCATCTGTTCAGCCCTGGAATGGGGTTGGGAATCTTCGCAGATGGAGGATGAGAGCTGATGGTTAGACATAAACCAAGAGCTGTCACCTCTGCAGGTGAAAAGATCGTCCTCATGCTAGACTGAAGCATCAGCCCTTGCCAGGCAGCCCTCTCTGCAGGAAGCCTTGTTTGTTCATAAGATCTCTGCCAGCTGTGAGGTGCTGGAAGGGGAGCAAGGTGGAGAAGACACGGTTGTTGCTGGGAGACAGGGAAAATGACAACGGTAAAAGTCACTTCCCTGGTTTGTTGGATTTGTTGTGTTCCCTCCCCCCTACCTCGCCAACTTGCGACTCTCTGTACCTGTGAAGAACAGACTCTGAAAGCCAAAACAAAGGAGAGAGGGTGCTGTGAAAATCCTGACCTTAAAGGTGCAGGGAGTGTGATTGTTTCGGTGACTTCATTTATTTTGGCTGCTTTGCTCCAAGGCTGTGCTGCTGTGCACCTCAGACGCTGGCCAGAAGTTCAGCTCGGCTTTGAGTCCTTGCTGTAGATGGATCTTTAGTTCCCACTCCTTTACAGTTCCTTCCTGCCAGTCCAAACAGCCTGGTGCTGAGACCTGCTTCACCCCAGAGGTGATTGAGGCCCGTGGGGTTTCCCACTGTAAGGAAGTTGGTCACCCCTTGAGCAGTGTTGTTTGTGCACAACACTCAGCAATTTGGTGTGGGTCAGGGATTCAGCCGCTGGGCAGGGGGAAATTGTTCCTTCCTGCCACCACTGAGTGGACAGGAGAACTTCAGTCACAGCAGCACCAGCTGAGATTTTACTAGACAAAGGGCAGTTATGGAGGCTTTAATCTGCCTCACACAGACTGATATGAGGCCAGCCTTGCTTTCAACGAGCATGTAAAGGAGTAAGAGCAATGCCCCTCTGCCTACTAAAACAGATTATTTGCCTCAGAAATGAAGGAAGAAAATATGATCAAAATCAAACTGCTCCAGACCCGGTGTTTAGCCTGTGCACGTGTTGCTAAACAGAGTGAGCAGCCTGGTCACAGCTCTGTGGGACAGACCAAAACATCTGAGCTCCAGGTAGCGGATGGAGAGCTCTCCCTGCTCCTCACGGAGTGTGAGGAGTGAGGACTCTTGGCTGAATTGTGCCCGTGGCTTGGACTGACTTCAGTTTTCCATGGGAAACCCTCCCTGTCCTTTTCAGTCTGGCTGCTTGCCTGGGTCTGTGCCTGGGTGATGGACGGTGGCTTGGACGTCACCCAAGCCACGAAACCTTGGTGCTGTGCTCCTGGACATGCAGCATTGCCTGTGGTTGTGTGTGGAGACTCAAACTCTCTGCCCTTCCCTGTGGCTCTTGAGGGACACAGGCAGCTCTGACCTCTCTGGAGGAGTATGGAGGGATGCAATGGAAAGCCTTTGAGAGCCAGTGCCCAGACAGGTGCTGGGAAGCACAGTGTTAGCAGCGTGGCTGTTGTGTGTGTTGCAGGGATGACCATGAAGAGGGATGGTGCATGGCTCACACCAGGTCTGTCTCCCTCCAGAGGAGCCCTGTGCAGCTGCTGAGCTTGGGTAGGGATGTCCAGTTATGCCTGTTCAGCCAGGGACGTGAAAACCCCTTGGGAGTCTCTCTGGAAGATGGGATGTGTCAGTGCTTATAACAAACCAAGGCTCTGGGATCTGCCTGCTGGCAGTGCTGTGACAGGACAAATGGGGACAAAGAGGTCAGGCCCAGCTTCCCCTGGGTCCTGTACCTTGCTGCTGGCTCCATCCAGGACCGGGGAACCAACAAGAGCTTTAAAAACACACAACCTGTCTTTCTGTGTTTTTCTGGGGTTTAAACGGTATGAGGTGGGGTTTGCATGCTTTCTCAGGGTGCTCTCTGGTACCTGGTAAGGGGCTGACTGTCCCCACAGGCTGTCCTGCTGGGTATGCACTGTGCCTCTACCTGTCCCAGTGGCATGCACACAGACTGAGGCTTCTGGCAGCCTCCACCTTTTGAGCCCTGTGGGTCAAAATTAGCTGACCTATTAAGGAGTTACCAGGTTGGGCTGATGGGTACACATGGTGCTCTGTTGCCTTTCTTCAGAAAACCAGGTTAATAACAGTAATAAAGCCTTCAGCTTTGTTGCTCTGGTGAGGTATCAGCATGCTGTCATGCTCTGATGGTAAAACACTTCAATCCAAGTGAGCAGAAGGTGATGGCCCTGTGGAGAGACATATGTTCCTGCTCTATTATTTTTATTGCTCTTAATAGCAGTGTTTTTAAAAGCCCTCCATTTCCTGATCACACCTCTGAGTGCCAAAAGCCGGTCTCCATGGAGGGGGAAGGCAGGAGGAGAGACCTGGAGGAGGCAGGCACAGGCACAGCCTCTCAGGCAGTGGCTGTTTGAGCTCTGTGACTGTGGGCAGAGCAGGATGTGCTGTGGAGATCTCTGTGTTCCCAAGAAACCTCTTCTTTGTGCTTCACCCTCCGCAGCTGCTCTGAGCAGTGCTGGGGGAGCCGTGCCATGCTTGATACCCCATCTGTGTCCAAGCTGCCTGAGGAGCACTCTCAGCAGCTCAGCGATGGCCCATCTGGGCTGATTCACTGGCAGAAGGAGCACCTGGGCTGCTTTTTCTTTGCTGTCCTGTCCAGAGACATCACTGACACCTCTCTCTTGAAGCTCCAAGACCTTGGGAGCCAGCTTCAGCTCAGCTGGCAGATCAGGAGGGGAACAGGCAGCATCCAGCCCCTGCTGCCCTCAGCTCCTAGTCAAAGCAGGAATGATGCCTGCAGCCCCCCCTCACCAGTCTGATGGAGTAGGATTCCTCTAAAACGGTATCATTTGCTGAGAGTTGACAAATTTCCCCCTGCCAGGGGTGACCAAATGATTCGGCTGAGCCAGGGGCTGGGGTCTCTCACTGCAGTGTCACTCCAACACTCTCTGAATAGACAGAATGTGGCCCATGGGCTGTCACCTTGGTAGGGTGGAAATCTGCGCTGTGCTCAGAAATCCTCAGAAGCTGCTAAATCAGAGATACTTGGAGAGATCAGAAGGAATCTGTAATGCCAGTGCTGAGACTTTTGGCATGCCAACGTCCACTTCTAAGAATTAGAAAAAAATGTCCCCGTGAGATGGCAGTGGGGAGTGCACCTGGCCCTGGGCTGGTGATGAATTCCAAATTACTGGTGTTTTGTAACAGGGCAGCTTCTTGCTCTTCTCTCCACCCTCAGGAAGAGATATCTTTCCTGCAGATCAAAACAAAATAGATTGAAGTAGCAGTTCAGATGAAGGAACCTGTCCACCCAGGGAGCCCTGCAAATTGCTCTGCCATCTCCCTGAGAGAACAGAGGGATACACGTGCATTTGCTCTTTGTTTCCGAAGAAAATGCGATGCAGTGAGGTTTGGAGGCAGAGAGATGAACTTCAGAGGAGTTCAGTGAGGTTTGGAGGCAGAGAGATGGAGTTCAGAGAAGTCTGTGTGGGTGGAAGTGCTGACAACCAGGAAACCTCCAGTCTAATAGAAAATGCTACCTGATGGATGCAGTAATGACAAGGAAATCTGGGGTTTCAGTGCCTGACAATCAAATGTGTGAGAGTGCATAGATGGAGGCTGATCCAGCAGCTCCCATGTGCAGGTGAAAGCAGGATCTGCCAGGGAGTTTAAACCTAAGCCATGCCTAAGTGATGGTTTGAGCTGAACTGATTCATAAATGGGGAAAATGGTCCAGCCTTCCCCCAAAAATTCAGGATATTCCCTTTCAGATTCCTTAGTAAAGAGGTCCCTGCCCATCCCAAGCCCACCCTTATTTGCAGCACAGCCCCAGGGCAGCACTGGGTGCAGCTGTCTGAGCCCAAAATGCAGCATGATCTATGTGACCTTTCCAACCTCCATGGCCCACAGCCAGGGCATTTCACTCTTTTTTTTCCCTGCTGGCCAATGCAGAAATGACCGTCCTTTGCTCTGCAAAATGCTCAGAGCACCAGCAGGAAGAAAGAAACCAGTTTTGTCTGAATGGAGCGAGGAGGAAAGGAGAAATGAAAGGACATGTCCCTGGCAGTCTGTGAGCTGGGTTGGTTTCAGTGATCAAAGGTGACATTAGAGCAGTGCTGGGAGAGGATCTGCTTTAAATAAGTGGGTTTCATCTTAATTGCATCTTTCTAAAGCCAGTGTAGCTGTTGTGCAACGAAACCTTTCTGAGCCAGAGCCTGATTGAGAGGATGGAACAAAGGAAGAAAGAGAAGGGGAAGAGCACGGCTGTGTCCCCAGCATTTGGAGAGGAGGGCTGGAGGAGGCTGAGGTTTGCCAGAGCACAGTGGTGTGTGTTTCTCTGGCACTCTGCTCTGCTGGGGTCTTGGTTTTGAGATCTCCTGGGGGACAGCTGTCAGGATGACAGACCCAAAAAGAGGAGCAGTAGCTTCTTCAGGAAGTCTCCAGAGACTCCAGGGGGAATTTCTATCCTACGTCACAGTTGTGAAGGAGGCAGAATGAGATCAATAGTTACTCTCCTGCCTGCCCAGGGCCTGACTCTTGGAGCTGTCACATCCATAGCAACATGGAAAGGAGTCTGAAACAGCCTCTGCTGGCACTGAGGGTCCCTGCTGCCTCCACCTGAGGGCTCAGGTCTCTCAGTGTCCAAAATTCCCTGTGGGAGAGTCAGAGGCACAGCTCTGTGGTGATCAATCCACAGCCTGAAAGAGGCTCACGCCTGCTGGGATGAAATTTGCTTGCCAGATCCCATCTGTGTCCTGGAGAGCCCTTCCCCATCTGTGAGCTAAAGTGGGGACAACAACAAAGCTGAGCATCTTTGACATCCCCGGCTGACAGAGCTGGCCATACAGCGTGGGGCTGGTGTTTCATCAGCTGGAGCCAAGCAACCCTAATGAGCAGCTGATTAGTATAATCACAGCTTCACCTGTTCATCAGGAATGGAGCATTTCCTAATCAGCTACAGGAGGGGCCCTGAGAGGGGTCCAAGGTCAAGGAGCAGGAGAGCACAGGAAAACTGGGCATGAAAGCCAACAATTTTATTTGATTGCTTCGAGAAGTTGCCCGGAAAGTGCCCCTTCCTTTGAAACCACCAGACCTTCCACCCCTTGTAGCTGGTGTCCTGGGGAGGGAACCCTAATCTGTAAGGCCCCTAAACTCTGCGCTGGGTATTTTGTGCCAAAGCTCAGCTGGAAGGGAAGGGCTGAGCCTTCTTCCCTAAGAGAAGCTTCCGATGCCTTCACCCTCACACACAGGCATCTGCTTTGCCCTCTGTTTTTGCCTGCCTTTGGCTTTCATGCCCAGTTTTCCTGTGCTCTCCTGCTCCTGAGCCCCGCTCTGTGCCTGCTGCCAGCCTGGCTGTGCCACCGCGGGAGGACAGGGACGGTTGCATAAGCCACTCTCTGTCCTCCAGCCCGCTCCTGCATCGGCATTCATGCTGCACAGCCCCTATTATTGGGCTTGCAAATGACACTAATTTCCCTTCCCAAGCCCTCCCTATAATTTAGCAGCAATGTCCTGTACTCAGATATTATTAGCTGTGCCTTACGTGAACAGTTGCCCTCTTTCTGTTGGTGGGGGGAGATAATGAATTTGATAGGGTCAGCAAACCCGCACCAAGAGCCTTTGTCTTTATTTTTTAATTGACCCGGCTGGCTGGGTTGGAATGGCATTACACAGGCTCTGCTTCAGCCAGCCTCATTCCTCCTCAGCTGTCACCATCAGCTCAGAGGGGATCCCCAGACCTCTGCACTACAGGAGCAGGATGTCTCACGAAGGCAGTGGACAGAAGGCTTGCTAAGCTCCAGGTAGCTGTGATCTATTTCAAGTCCCTTCACTCCCTGAGAGGCTCAAAGCCACCCAGCTCTTTTGTTATACCCTGTTCCTTTACGATTTCATTGTGCTGGGCTGAACACAAGGTGACCTTGAACCTTAGGCACACCACACCTGAGCGTGTTTTGTTAAGAGTAGAGAGAAGAATGAATTGTGATAAGATGAGCTGTAGATACGCTGACCTGCCCCAAGCTGGGGCCATCCATGCTGTGAGTAGCTCAGTCCATGCTGTGCTGCCTTCCTGGCCCTTCCTGCCCATGCCTCCTCTCCAGCCAGCACACCCTTTCTGCTCCAGAATGCTATACAGGGAATTTCTGGTGGCTCCACAACCATATAATAATTCATAGCTTGGCCTCCAGTTCATCCTGCTCCTCCAGCATAGATCAGACATATGTGAACAGACAAATGCAGCCAGTGTCCCCACTATCCAAGTAACACTTTGTCTTTGCCCCAGCAAGTAATAAGGTGGCCGTGAGAGGTTTCTATTCCAGCAGAGTGGTCACTAGGATGCTTCTCTAGTTCCCATCAAGGAAAATAACCTCCAACCGGCAGGCTGGAGGAAGCAGGAATGTCTGCAGCAGGCACAGGATGCCCAGGTGCCCAGGCTGCTGTTGTAGTCCTTCATCTGCTTCTGAGCACACTTGGACACCATATAACCATAGAATATCCTCCATTGAAAGGGACCCACAAGGGTCATTGAAGTTCAACTGCTGGCCAAGCAATGGTTTTGCACTTCATGCCATTTCTGTTTTGAGGCTCTCCTGCCTTAATTTGCTCACCGTGGGCAAACTCTGCTGCTGAGTGTGGACAAGGGCAAGACTTGAGCCCTGGAGACTCAGGGAAGGAGAGCAGCCAGGACAGAGAGGGGAGCAGTGAGGTGCTGGACAGGATTTCATGGTTGGAGAACTCTGTTGGAAACTCAGTTCTGCTTCCCTGGACACTGCAAAGAGCACATTTTCCTTCCCCCCACGCAGTCACCAGGAGTCTTATACTGGTGATAGATGAGGAATTGATGCTCCAGCTTTGTTAATTTTCTGTTCATGCTTGTACTCAGCAGTGTCATGAGTTTGTGAAAAGGATTTGCATCTGGCTAAGTAAACATATTAGAGATTCAGTCTATAGAGGAAGACTTAGAAGATCATCTTCTGTTGACCCCTCTCCTCCTGATTACCAGCCCTCCCTCGAGCAGATGCTCAGCTCTGCAGCAGGGATCACAGATTCTGTCTTCTTCTCAGCTCAGTTTCTGCAAGAATATAATATTCCTGCCGATAATGAAAGATAAAATCCAGGGCTTTGCTACAGGCTATCTCTGCTGGTGACCCAGGAACTTAATCTGAAGCTTAGCAAAGGTTTTGCTAATTTTAAACCTGGAAGGGCTATTGGGCTGGGCTCAGTAATGGAGGGAGGGAGAAAGCCCAGACAGACTGAGTCGGATCAGCTTGTGCTGTCATTTCTTCTGGCTTTGATTCAGTTCTCCTGGGAAGACACCCAGCTGGGCCCTGCTCCTTCTCCATGTCACCTGGGGTTGCTCCACCAGCTGGCTTCAAAGCTTCAATGCTGGCAGAGATCTCTTTGAAATATTCTGTGTTCACCTAAGAATATAAAAAATAAAAGGAAGAGGAGGAAGAAAGCAGGGAGAAGAAAAGCTCCGTGGGCTTTTGGAAATGTGGGATGGATGTGCCCCCTGCCAGCTGTGTGCTGGATCAGCTGTGTAAATCCTGGGGGCTTTGAGAAGATCCACCTACCTTTTCTTGAAAGGATTCAGGTTGGGAAGAGAGGACAGCACCGAGCACTGGTGTGACCACAGCCCTTCCAGGACCTGCCAGTCCTTGAGGTTGCCTGTGGCACCTGGTTGACAGGAAGGGATGGAGATGGTTTGGTTGCAGGGGGTCAGGCAAGGACCAGGACTGCAGGGAGGAGACGCTGATGCCACGAGCTGCTGTTGGGAGTTTCCCTGCAATATCACAGCTGTTGATCTCGAGTGCCTAGCTGAGAGGATGGGGTGGTGATGACAGCTCCTCTTTCCTGGCCAAGATCCTTCTGGGTGGTGGATTAGCAGGGGTTCCTCTGCCTCTTGGCATACTGAGAAACCTCCCAAACAAACGAGTGAGTGAATGGAGGAGGTGAGCTCATGCTGGTGTTTATCATCACTCCCATCAGAGACACTCTGCAATTGTGTGGTCTTCCTAGGAGATAATGAGGTGATCGTTATCAGTGCTGAAATCAGCTGGGTCTGTCCCTCATGGAGGAGAAAAACGGGGCAATCCCTCCTGTCTCTCTTGCTGGCCAGCAAAAGCAATTTACACATTGAGTGCACGGTGTCTGAAGAAGCATCTCTGCTCCTGGCACCTCCTTGGTGCTGCCAAAGGTCCCCCCACCTTGGCAGCAGGGTTTTATTTTTCCCCCTTAACCTGTATTATCCCAGCACTGTGATACTGATGCCTCTTGTCTCCTGCAGGAAGAGGTGGAAATGCCTTCTCTAAAAGTTTTGGAACCTGGTTTTGGTCAGGTGATCTCTCAGGATGTTTTCCCTTCTTGCTTTCTTCAGTGTACTGATACAAATATCCTTCTCCTGTTCCCCAAATGACCAATAACCAACCGTTAAAAGCAATAATCTGAAGACATAAAATTTTTCAGCAGCTATAAATAGACTTTAACATAGCTTCAACTACTTGCACCAGACTGACCTTTTGTGTCTGGAGTGGGAGAAAAAAAAGATTAAGAAAAGAACACCACCACCACCCACAAAAAAGACCCCAAAACACACACAAAAAAACCAAAACAAAACAAAAGAAAGAAAAAACCAAGAAAAAACCCCCAAAAAACCAAATACCACCTTTTCTCTTTCCTTCAGGTGGAGAAGAATAACTCCTCTCAAGGCCACCAGCCCCGTTCTCTGCCAAAAGACTCACGGCTGCACATGAATCTTGGAGGTTCTCTTCTGATCCTTTAGTCCTAACGTCTAAGCAAATGTATGGACAGTGAACAGGAGAGGCCAGCAGCATCAGACCACAGGGATGATGTGTATGGAAAGGAACTGCTCTGCTGGTTTCCAAGCTCTGACATCCCATGAGCCTGCCAAGATTTCCTGCAGTCTGGCAGCAGATCATGCTCAGGAATATTGCTAACGAAATAGCTTTTAGAAGGGTGGAAATTTGGGAGTTACTGCACATTCCCTGTGAGGGTGTCTGGGCTTCTGGAGATTACAGAAGCAGTGAAGAGAAGGTCCTGAAAGGGTGGGATTTCTTCTGAAGCTTTGTCATGAGCTTGGAGCTGGATCTCAGCCCCGCTCCATGGTCCTGGAGAGTTGCACAGGTTTGCAAAGCACTCTTGTGACCTCTCCTGTTGCTGCAAGGAGTTATTAGGAAAGGACAAAAGAGAGCAGGGATTGTCTCTAAGCCATTCTACAAATCCATGAATGAGAATCTTGAAGACTGGGTTTCCTCCTCACACCCAAAGTCCCCCACTCCAAAGGCATGGCAGGACTGGGAGAGGCAGTAGGGATGGCCACCAGTGTGTGTAGTGTCTGTGCAAAGGACAAAGGGGGCAGGACTGCTTAGTCTTGGAGAAGAAACATACTGTAACCTGGGATCTTTCCTCTTTCCTGATGCCCCTAATATGAAACCAAATGTGCCTTGATTGAGCAAAACTAGGAGAAAATGGAAAATGCATAGCACAGGGCTGATGATAGGGCACATCTCTCTTGCTCTGTGTCTGGGGACTGATTTCCCCAACCTTGCTACACACTGAGCTCCTCCAGAGAGGCAGGAGAAGATCCCTGCAGCAGTTGCACAGGGAGCTCTTGATGCCACGTACACAGCCTCGGAGGGATCTCTGAGCTTGTTCCACCTGGGAGGCGGTGCCTGCTCCCTGAGCCTGCAGCCAGAATGTTTCAGGCAATGGAGGCCAATTACCTTCCACGCCGAGCAATTTGGGAGCGATTTCACGCTCCCTGGGCCGACCAAAGCCGTGCCTGGAGAACCCGGGCTCTTGGAGCAGGGATGCTAAACATCAAACAGGACTTGAAGTTTCCAGCGTTTAATTTCCCATTTAGCCAAGGCAATTAAAAGCATCACCATATAAAGTGGCGGATTTTCTCCTGCATTTTTATTTGCCTGTGTCCTTAAAGAGAGTGGCTCAGAAGCAATGACATCCATCCTACTGCAGCAGGAACAAGCCCATCAGCTTGCCCCTGTCAAGGACATCTGAATGTCTGCTCGATGTTTACACATCCTGGACTCAAAGAGGATGCCCTAATCCACCTGAAGAACCACAGTTCAGGCACATCTCCATCCGAAATGGCTCTTCTGCTGCTGGCATAGCCAGCAAGGCAGCAAGGGAAAGAGGAGGAAAATTAATTTTGAGAACAGGGCCACTGATTGGGGTGAGAAGGTGGAGCAAGACTCTTCTTGGAGATCCCATGTGAAAGAAAGAGAGCAATGGATGCAATTTGTGGCCAGTGAAATTCCAATTAGACATAAGGAGAGAAATTCACTCCTTGGGATGGTCAGACACTTGGGACAGGGGTCCAGGAAGGTGGTGAGTCTCAGTCCTTACAGATATTCAATCTTTGACTGGATAAAGCTGTCCCTAGCTGGCACAAGAGGGGTGCTGGCTGGCCGCCTGTGAGCTTCACTGTCTGAAGGCATCAATTTCTCTTTAAAAAAAGGGAACAGCACTGATGACTGCAAAACTGGCGAGAGGCACCCAAATGGGATGGTGAAGGGGCTGCTGAAAGCAGCACAGGAACAATCCAGCCCTCCAGCAGTGGGAAGTGTGCTCCCAGGGCAGGTCATCCCTGCAGCTGGCCACTCCCTGGTCACTGGGTGTTCCACTGGGCACACCCAGGTGTATCCTCTCCGTGCTGGCTCCTGGGGGACTTTGAAGAGCATTTTCCTTCCATTCAGTTTTCTCTGGGAGCTCTGAAGGGTGGTGGCAGAGGTGGCTGTATCAGTGCATTTGTTCTCCAGTTGCCAATGGGTTTTTAACCAAGTAATTAAGGGTTGTTTTCAGTTGTACCTGAGAATCAGCCAGTGAGGCAGAGATAAGGTAATGGCATTGCAGCAGGTCCTCCACTATTATTTCTGGCTATGAATTAATCACAGCCACTGAGGCCCTGTGAGTAAGTGCATTGATCATTTGCTACAACAATAAGAATTACAACCAGTTATGCTCTTTTTCCTCTCTAGAAATACTTTGGAAACTGCTGACTTAATGAGCATGAGTCCAGGCTCTTCCCAGAACACTAATAGCGTGCATTTAAAAAAAAAAAAAAAAAGAAAAAAAAAGGAAAAAAAAGAGAAACCTTTTATTTTGTGGCTGCTGAAAAGCCTATTGCTGTTAACTGCCCATGTCTGGGGTCTGCTGAGGGAGACTGAACTCTCCAATTCACAGAAGATCCAAGCTGTTCCTTCAGAGAGACTGGGAAAGATTAAAAGCAGCTGAAAGCAAACCATGCTGGCTTGATGAATGGCATTTGGATGCTGTCATGTGGTGGCTGCTGGCATTGTCTTCCTTGAGAGCTGTAGCATGAGCCTCCTAAAAACCAGTGCTCGGGGTAAAGCCTTGAGGAGCCACGGGGTGAGCTGAGGATCCCACCTTGCCTTTCTACTTAGGATTTTAGAGCTCTGCAGTGATGAGATGAAATCCCAAATTGAGAAAGGTGGTCAGACAGCCCCAAAAGGCTCAGAGGGAAAAAAAAAAACCAAACCTGAGCAAAGAGGATTATTATGTTTTGAAGCCATACATGTGCTTTTTGAACCTTTGAAATTCACTGCCTGGGGTGAGGAAAGAGGATGAACTCAAGAGTGGTCATTCCTTTACCCAGAGAAGGACAAGCCTGTACTTTGGGCTTTTAATGAAAAATATTGTTTATTTAATCATCCTGTCACTGCCCACAGGCATGGTCTCGTGGGCAGGAGCATCGTGGGACTGGGATACCATGAGTTTGTTTGAGGCCAGGATTTGTCACTCCTGCTTTCTGGAAAAGCCACTCTGATGGTGCTGAGCAAACAGCCCGATGTGCATCCCACCAGGAATGACTCCAGCGTGTGCTCGGGGCCTCACAACATCCCTGCCACACTCCTGGGAAGGGTGGCACAGCTGTGAGTGACAACAGGGACAGTCTGCCTGGACCAGAATCATCTCCAGATGGCTGCTGTCACATGTTTATATCCTCACGTGGCTTCCAAGCAGTCAGAGTGATTAAACACAACTGGAAAAGCCACATTTAACAGTGTGTTTCCCTCATCCCTAAGCAGGTACTGGAGAAAAAAGTTCATGCTGTTAAGGGATGTTTTGGGCAAGATTTTTTCCCTGTGCAGGAAGGACGATCTACTCAAAACAAGGAACAGATTCAGAAAATCAAAATTAACTTCTGTGCAAGCTCCCTAGCCCTTATTGAAATGACCAAATTCCAGATTTTGAGGCTTTGGCCTTTATTATGGACTTGATAAAGCAGGGCTAACAATCTGTGGTTTGTGTATTTACACTGCAAACACTTCCACATCAAGATTACCTCCTAGCTTGTCCAGCTGGGAATTGTTGGTCTAATTTTCAGATGGAAACCGGGCACATGCTGTTTTGTGGCAAACAGTGAAGAGAATTCCCATATGTCCCTAGTGACTCGAATAGGCAGGATTGTTCACTCAGGTTTCCCACCCAAACAAACAGAGGAAACAGCTGTCACAACTCAAATACTTTTCAAGAGCTGAAAAAAACCTTCCAAGCATGGGCTGGATTGGAAAGCTGAAAATTGACTTTTGTTACAGTACCGAACTACTTTACCCTCAGCATGGGTCAAATAATATATTTCTTTTAGATACTCTGATATTTTAGGGTTTTTTGATAGTTAAACTTTATCTGAACTTTGATTTTACAAATTTAATTAGTGAAGTTGAAAAGATGAATCATTTTTTTAAAAGCCAATGTCTGAAATGGTTTGGTTTGTTTTTTTTATTTTTTATAGCCATACAAAGAAAGAATGTGGAATGAATCAGAGTGGTTTTTTTGTTTTGTTTGTTTGGTTTTGTTGGGTTTTATTGTTGCATTTTGGGTTTTTTGGGGGGATTTTTTTTTTGTTTTGTTTTGTGTTGCTTGTTTGTTTGTTTGTTTGTGGGTTTTTTTAGGTTTTATTTGCTTATTTCAGAAAAAATCGCTGCCTTTGGCAGAATTTGGCAAACATTTGGCAGGGTGACCCATCTTTGGCCCATTTTCCCCACCTGTAGATGGACCCTCACTACAGGAGCTCATGGAGTTAAGGAGAAAGAAAATGGGTCCAGTCAGAATAGGAGTAACTCACTTGCTGGTAAACACCCATTACTGATAGGAAATTATTTCCTACACTTCACCAGAACTTTAACTGTATGTTGAATAATCTGCCTTGTTTACCGGAGAACACAACCCAGGAAGCTCCTTCACATTCAAGTGGCAAATATTTAAATAGTGGTTTCACCAGCAAACAGCCCCTGGGCCAGAAAGGACTAGCTTGGTTTATTTATTTGTTAATATTTTTCTTTCATTGAACACAGCTTTTTTTCAGAGAAAAAGGGAGAAAACACAGCAATACTTAAGAGGGAGCTGCCCAGACATCTCAGGAGAATCCAGAGGTAGAAACTTTCTCTTATCACCAAACAGGAGGGATTCAAATGAGAAACATAGAAATCAGTGCTTAGAAGTTCTTTTGCTTGAGCTTAGTGTCAGTTCTCCAGAGATGCACAAAGATGTTTGAGTTAGAAATAGGTCAAATTAAAATGAAAAATTAAGAAATTTTCCTGGCCAATTCACGGTAAGGCCAATCCCAAATAATAGCACTTTCTCACATAGCATTTGTATATAGAAAATGGAGGGAGAGAAGCTTCAACAATCTTGAATAGCACAAAGAAATGGCAATTAGTAAATATATCACGCTTCTCACATCGTAAAGGGCAACAGTGAGAATCAGAGGATTTGAGACAAGTAAAAAAAAACCCACAAACTTTTCCCCAAATTGAGTTATTTAGTGATGAATGTTATTGCTCCAGGCAAAAATGTAATAGATCCAGAAACAGCTTGAAGTTTTCATGGGAGAAGCACCAGGGCCTGTTAATAGCTGTGTGTCAACGTCCACTTCAGGAGTCCATCAGTCACAAACTGCTTGAACGAAGGAAGAAATTCCAAGGAAAAATCACTCCAAACTTGAGGGGTTTTTAATTTTAAACAACCCCCTGCTAGAACTCCTCACCAGCTCCAGATAAAGGTGCAGGATCATATGGACTTCTGGTAATCTTTTTTTGGTTTATGATTTTCATTGGCAATGCCTGAATTGCTACCCATGACAGCTTTTCCTTCCACTAGTCTGGAATTTCTCACCAGCATGTGGCCGATCCAATGCCAGGAGGAAGAGGCTCAGTCCACCAAGATTTTGGAAGCCCAGGCCCCTAGGATTCAGTTTTGACTTAGAAACCATGAACGCTGAGCTGAGTTCTTCCTGCTGACCAAACCAGGTTTTGCCCAAAGCCTGTGCTCAAACATTTTTCTGTCCTGAAAGGACCAAAGAACTTGGATTTTGTTGCAATTAGGAGACAAAGAAGGGTGAGAGCACTTTGTTCATGTACCCAGGTACCACAGGCTCCTAAATTCCACCCTGGAACCAAACCATTCCTCTCTGGCTTGAGCATGTGATCCAGCTCCCACTTGAAGGCACCCAGAGACACTGAGGCCATTCTCCTTGAGTTTGCTCTTCCCGTTTATCTCCCCTCTGCTAAAGATATGCTCCCCATGTCTTATTTGCATTTGTCTGCCTTCATCTCTCAGCCACTGGCTCTTGTTCCGGCTTTCTCTGATAGATTAAAAGGCTCTTTAGAAACTGGTGTTTTCTTCTGCTGACGGCACTTAGGCACTGTAATCAAATCACCTCTTGACCTCCTTTCTGATAAGCTAAATAGACTCTTTCAAGGTCTTGTTGAAATTTTTTCTGTTGCTCTCAGATTATTTGCAAGCTCTCTCCTGCAGCACTCAGCCTGTATGCAGCACTCCCGGCCTCCTCTTAGGATGGGGAGGTGGAATATGTTTTTTTTTAAAGAAATGGGAAAAGTTGTGGCATAGCTGAGGCTTTGGCTTATGGTCTGACTTTTCTAGAAGGGCATCTACCAGCCCATAGCCTACCTGATACCCATGGCATGCTCCTCCTTTATCCACACATTCCCAAATTCCCCCTTCATAAAATGACTTCTCCTATTTCGGATACAAATGGTCTCACCACCTGTCAGCCCCAATTCCCAGGCAGGAATCCTTCTCTTCACCTGGAGCACTCAACACCCACTGAACACACCTGCCAAAGTGTTTCTTGTGGACTTTGGATACAGCTGTGCCCCAGCACATCTGGTGTTTGCTGCTCCTCTCTCCAGCTTTCCCCTTCCCAGAGCACATTTGCTTTCTCTCTTCTCCTGCACCCTTCACTGCTTCAGCCCCTTTATGGGCCTGCAGCCCTTCTCCTCTGGACACAACAGCAGCATCCTCACCCTGCACAAGTCCCTTGCAGAGGTGTCTCCCTCCCTCAGTGCCCTTCCTTTGCTGCAGAATGACCAAGCATCCTCTCTGCAGTATTACAAGAACTGCAGGATGTGGAAGATCCTGCTTTTTGCGGCCAGATGTTGTCAGCCTTTAGTTTCTAGCCCTGTTTTTATTAGAGATCCTCCAGTACTCCCACAGCCTCTGCATTTTTTCATCGATGAAGCAACGAGCTCCAGATTTGAAGCCCTTCCTAAGTGTGTCAGACTTGGAATGACTCCACCAGCTTTTCCCACCACTCAGAGGCATTTAAAAGATATTTAATTAAACCCACATCAGATTGCTGTTAGCAAGCTTTCTTCAATTAGCAAGGTGGAGAGGACTACATGTCATGGGGGGAAATGAGCAGACATGAAATGGTTTTGTTGCCTGTGCCTTCCTCAGTGTCAGATTAATTGGCACTTTTCTTCCAATTTGAGGCAAAGCTCTGGGAGCACATGGGTCACAGCATTGCAGAGCAATCCCATCCCATTTTGTATTTTCCTCTCTCTCTCAGTATGATTGAAAATTTCCTTAGGCACTTGAATCATGTTGTGCTCTGTCTGCCAGAGGAAGAAAAAAGAAAAAAAACCCGGAGAATTAGTGGCGCTTAGACTGGTCCTAGGCAGGGATCTTTCAGGATACCCACTCTCCTCTTCCTTACCCATCTGTGTGCAAGTGTGTTGGCTTTCTGTGCTGTTTGAGCACACGCCCCAAAGCACAATTGTTTGAAATCAAGCTCAAACGGCCCTCTCTGTATGAAGCAAATTGTGTTAGTCAGATGGTGATCCACCCTGACTGAGAGTCTGCCTCCGTGTTTGTCTCTTTGAACCTGCAGGGATCAGCTGCAAGGAGAGCTGCCCCTTCAAAAGCAGCAACAAGAGGCTTGCCTAGCAGAGGTGCTCCCTCTGTGACCCCAAGAACTTGGCTCTCAGGATGTGTGTGTGACACTCATTTAAGTCCTTCCCATGCACCGGCACAGCCTGGTGCCGTGTCCCTGTTGGGGCTGAGTTTTGCATCCTTGGAACTCCTTACAGAGGTGTCCTAAGGGTGTTGACAGTCAGCTCCAGCTTTCCTCCCACAGCCACAGTCCCAACAACACAACAAGCTCTTTTCTATCAAATCAGGGCACCAGGCTTTGTTTATTATTTGGAAATTGCAAACCAGACCTACCTGGATGTGCCAGCCCACGATGGGGACATGCTGCTATGACAACAACATGAGGCTGAATCACCCAGACAGACAAGACACACATAATTGTGTGATCACCTGTTCTCGCTTGTTCAAAGGAAATTTTATTAGTGCTGCTGAAGGTACATTAGTGAACAAAGCATAAAACATCCACACATCAGTTGGGGCTCAGCTAATCAATGCAAGCAGGGCCTGAGCCTGGTGCCTCACTGTTTCTGCCACACAGCATTTCACAGGATTCAGAATAGAATTTACAGAAAGCTGTGTCTACATGTGAGGGATCAAGAAAAACTCAGCTTCTACTAATATGAAACATTTACACCTTTTGTGTTTTGTTGGGAACATTGGAGTTTCGACTGTAGTTATTTGTGGTCAGCGGAGGGACAGTCTGGATCCAGGACGATGGTTTGAGAATGGACATGACTGGAAAACATCACTCTTTTTAACATTGAAAATCCCAACTCGACAATAATTAAGAATGGTAGATGGGAGAGGAAAGATGGTCTGCTGTGCTGCAGGCAAACAGGAATATGCAGGGTCACCATTCACAGCCATACATATAAATCTGAATGTGTTTGTGCTGTGCAGGTGCACAGCATGCACAGCATCCATTTCCAGCTGCTGAGAACACAGTTCCACTTGTTTCCTTGCTCCCTTGTTCCTCCTAACATGAGGGTGCCAAAATTACAACTCCAATGATGGGACTGCTTTGTATATCCTTTTCAGCCATATAACCCTGGGCAGCACAAAAATGGCTTAATGTCAATTCCGGAATACCCCTGAATGGGGTGTCTGGCACTCCTTTCCAATGCTCTGTTTTTTCCAGATCTGTTAGTAGTTTTGCTTCCTGAAGTCTTTCATACCTTAATCTTGTTCACCCAGAAGAAGAACAAGAACAACTCTTTATACCCAGAAGAGTCCAGCAGGTATAAAGAGCTGCTCAAGTGGGGAAACAAAAAGCCCATTGTATTTATTAATCACAGTCTTCTTGAAATGGTGGTCAAAACATTCATAAGGAACTTTTTTTACCAGGCTTTTTGTCAAGATTTCAACAGGCAGTGACAAAAAAAAAGCAATTTCAATAGGGTATTTACAGCATTTGAAAATTTTTTTACCAGGAGAATCAATGGCATTTTTACATGACTTGGGGATTTTTCTGCCAGTGCTCCATTCTGACGGTATCCAAATAAATATCAGTCAAATTTCCACAGAAGCTGACAGGGGCCATTGTTGGCAGCAGCAATAAGACCTAAGATGTGGATATTTCCTCTGTAGATAATGCACATGCATGAGTGTCTCACTGAGAACATTTCCATCTGCTCCGTGGTGAGCAGAAAATGTGGGTATTCCACAAGAACCATGCTGAGACCACTCAATCAACCACTAATAAAACCAGCCCTGGAGTAATCTGAAAACAAGAGGCTCAGATGCACAGACATGAAACAGTGCTGGATGAGCCTGTGCTGCAAACCAGGGCCACTCCAGTGACAGAGCACATGGTGAAGAGCAGCATCTCTCCCACCTGCCCCTGGATGTGGCACCAAGGCTCAGCCAGCTGCAAGGAGGCACTGCTTGAAAGTCAGCTTCAAAAGGCATGGAGGAAGGAAATAAGTCCCAGGAGGGAGAATAGTGAAGCTTAACAACAGATTTGCAGAAAAAAGCAAGACCTCTGTGTTGAACTGAGAGTGAAGTGCATTGAGAACTGTCTGGAGGGCCAATCCAGGGCACAATCACCAGCACAAGGTCTAGCTGGAGTGCAGCAGGTAACAGTGTGTCCCAGGGGTCAGTACTGGACTCAAACCTGGTCAACATCTTTATTAACAGTGTGGATGATGGGGTAAGAGTGTATTGCCAGTAAGTTTGCTGATCATACAAGACCAGCAGGAGTGGCTGATACACCCGAGGGTCGTGCTGCCATCCTGAGGAACCTTGGCATGCTGGAGAAATGGGCTAACAGGAGCCTTGTGAGGTTCAGCAAGAGTGAAAAGTCCTGCACCCGAGGAACTGCCCCAGGTGCCGTCAGGACACTCTGGTGGTTCTGCACTGGTACAGGCTGCCCAGAGTAGAGTCTCCATCCTCGGAGATATTCAAAAGTTGACTGGACGTGGTCAGCCCTAGGTGGCCCTGCTTGACCAGTTGACCTTCAGTCCCTGCCAGCCTCAACCATTCTGTAACTGTCATTCTGAGGAAGTTTTAGAGGGGAGATTGAACAAATATATGTTCAGACTCTTTTAGGAGGATGGTCTAACCTTGTGAAGGCTCCCCCAGTCCTGCCTGGGTTCTGGCTGGGGTTGAGAGGATCTTCACACCAGGTTTACACCAGCTGGCAGTGTCTGCAACTGACACTGGATCAGATCTAGCAGCTGCATTTGCACAGCGACACTGTGCTGTTAATAGGAATCTTCAAGAACAGATGGTGCTAGAAGATTTTTGCTTTAAGAATGGGGGAAATCTTGACTGCTTTGTTAATATTTAAACTGAAAGCTGTGTGGAAAAAAAAAAACCAAAAAAACCAAAAAATGCCATTCCATACTTTTTCTGATTTTGGGTTTTCTTTTGCAACTCCTTCTCCAGTCAGAAGATCATAATGTTGCTGCACAGCTACAGAAGAAGAAGGGCACCTGTGGGCATGGCTGTCACCTCTTTTCATGTTCTTGGTGCTACAAGTTTGAGTTAGAGAGACAAATTCTCAAGCAGGAATCTAAAAAAAACCAAAACACCAAAAACAAAAAAACCAAAAACAAAAAACCAAAAACAAACAAAAAACCCCCCAAACCCATAAAGAAGCAATCCTATGACCTTGCACTGCTTAGAAATCTGGGGATGCTTTTTGATGGCATCCTCTTGCCACAGGTGAGGCAACCTTGTGCATTAGCCCTTAAGCTCAGTTTTCTTCCACAGTTTGACAGATGGATTTAATGATTTGGAAAGGTCTGAACAAGCTGTAGAGAATGGATGTCCCTCGGATCTCTGCCTTGGACCTTTCTCCTGTCAAACAAAATGCAGGAGATGGACACAGGATGAAGTGTGGGGGTGGCTGTCATTCTGCTATGTCATCCATCACCTCCTCTCCCCACCAGCCTGATTTGGGGAAGATGGGATCCTCTCTCAGTGAACAGAGCCAGGGGAACACACACACACATACAGAGAACAGAAATAACCTAAGCTGGCAGAAAGCAGGCAGGCTGTCACACCTCCGAGGGGAAAACTGATACAGCCTCTTGCTTGTGTTTCAAAATCAATTTCAAGCTGGTTCCACAAAAGAAATGGCATAAAGGGGATTGGATCTGGCAATAGGGGCTGCTGTTCCCAGGATGATGTATGGGAGATGAGTACAATTACCTGCATGCCTAAAGCTGGTACACAGCCTTTTAGGTTCAGCAGACTCTGGCTGTCCTTCCCCATTAGCAGGAAGATCAAAACAAAGTCTGCAAAACCTCTTATGGAGGCTGGACTTGTCTCTGCTCCTGCTATCTTGGAGAACAGAACAAGGAGCAGCAGTGGCAGCTACTCAGCAAGGACCATCTGTAAGGCTGTGCCTAAGATGATCTGCTGCACAGTGATGCAGGGGAACCTCTTGTGCACCAACCACACAGTGCCATGGCTGCTCTGCCACTCTTCCCTGCCGTCTCCCCTCTCCCAAACTCACCATCCCCTTCCCTTCTGCACCTAATAAGAGAAGAGAAACAGAAACCACAAGATTGATTCCTACACACACCCTCTTGCATGTGACACCTTCTTTCCTTTGAAGGCTCACCTGGAGTTGGCATGGACAGTGGGACCATCATGAGATTGTGGGGAAAGAGATGCTGAGATCCTGGCACCATCCACTCAGCCAGTGTTTAGTGGGCCACCCCACAGAATCGGGACACCTGCTCAGGAGTTGTGTGATCCTCACACAGCTGGGTGGATAACAGGTAGAACATGATGAAACACCTTTGGCCCCTGGATTTAATTTCTGTGGAAGAAGGGGACATAGACATGCTGCATTCCCCCCATGAATGGAAAGGGCCTTGCATTGGCTTCTTTCTGCTTTTGTTTGGAGGCCAAATGCAATGGGAAATACCAGAAGGTGGAAGTTGTCTCCAGCTGGCTCTGGGGTTTCTCAGGCTGACAAAAGCTTGGAGATCTACAACCCATTTAGGAGAGATGGGGCCAATGGTGTCTCATGTTATTTGGTGAAATTAATGAAGTCTAATCTTTTTTTTTTTTTCCTCTTGAAATGCCTTGGGAAAACTGTATCCTCTTTCTCGTGGCTACAGGCAGCTCTCCTGAATAAGCTATTGTCAGGCCTCAGAGATGTGAGTCACAGAATCTTTAATCTCTGGGCAGGAGCATTCTCCATGGCTTTCATGCTTTGGAATAAATCTTCAGAGATGTTCCCAAATTAAGCACGATTCCTTTCTAATCTCCTTGCCCTTCTTCCTCTCCCCATTTTATCAGCCAGGCTCAACACATTTCACATGTCCTACTTCGAAGCAAACTGATTAATGAGATCCCTTCATGTTTTAGGAGGGATCAGTGCATACAGCAGGGGAAAGGGCTGTAAGGGGAAAGGGCTCCTATGCAGCCAGCAGCCCCAGCTCCACAGTAGCTTGGGTGGTTTGGAGGGATCTACCTGGGGGCAGAGCTGACAGCAGAGGGTGGGGTCAGAGACTCACACGGGCTCCTTCCCAAGTCCAGCAGGATTCAGTGCCCAGCGATTCCCGGAGCCCTCAGGGATCACAAGCAGCATCACGCTGTACAGTGTGGCCGGTGCCTCCTGGGCTTGGGGCAGAAGGAGGGAGGAGCTGCTGGCCTGCAGGAGGGATGTGCTGGGCTGCCCAGGGGCCCCTTCCCTCGGGCAGCATCCAGCTACCACGGCCTGTTCCTTCAGCCAGAGGCAGCTGAGCAGAGGGTCGCAGCTCGTGCTGCTCCGCGGCCGCTGGCACACGTCTGGTGTAGAACAGAGGTCTGCACCACTGCCGTGGGGGATTCAGGCCTGGCTGTGGGGTGTGAAAAGCCTGAATTTCGGGAAGCAGTTGTCTGAATGTCAGTCAGGGATAGAAAGGGATGTTGGGAAACGCTTTGGAAAAACACTCACTCTGGATCCATATATGTGTATTGATGTTGCTCACAGAGAGAAAACTGCTCCTCTTGGCTTTTGTGAATCAATTTTTCTGATAAAAGATGCAGTCTCTCTGTGCCAGCCTTCCTGCGTTCAGCTCAGGCAGGTCATCCTCTGTTGTCTGACAGAGGGGCTGCTCGCCCGCGGTGTCCTTGGACAGCCCCCAAGAGCTCACAGCCTACACAGACAAAAGCTGTGCAGTGATCAGCTGTGTTTCACAGACAAGGAGAACTGTGAAGGAGGGAATCTCCCTCTGCAACTGCAGTTTTGAAGCAACAGAATCCTGAATCCAGGGCTACATTTGCCTGGGGCTGGGAGTCTCAGATGTCTAAGTGCCCTTTGATTTGCCACCAGACTTCAGGGTGTGACAGGCTACAGTTTCTGAAGGTGAATGAAATAATAATTAAAATGCTGAAGTAAAGCACCAGTACATCTTGATGGGTAACACCAAATGAGACATGGAAAGCTGAACTTCATGGAGCGCCACAAAACTCATGGAGCAGGGTAAATATTGACAGTGGAGGGGATAGGAGAAGCACAACTAAAAAAAACCAAAGTCTTGACAGGTGTGGGCCTCCTGACATTGCTTGTTTCCTGCAGTCTCTGCCTCGAGCAGAGCAGGGTGATGAGGAGCCCAGGAGTTCCTGCCTTTTCAGTCTGGCCCATATGTCTACAATCATGTGAATTTTTTTTCCTTGACTGACAAGAGTGAAGGACCCTCATGCTTTAGTGAGTGTATAATGGCTGCCTTGATGTCATTTATTGAAGCTTTGGAATAGCTGTGCTTTCTAATTACTTCTTCCCATCTGCCTGAAGAGCACCTTTTGCTTTTAGATTAACTTCTTGCTGTCTCTTTGAACTTGTGCCTCTGTACTCCAAGCACCCTGGGTTTTGTGAGATCAAGGCAGGCTTGGCTAAGGTAAAAGGCAAGTAGTGATCAAGGTGGTTTTTATTTCCTTTCCTGCACAGAGACGTGCCAGGTTTGCTGATTAGACCGTGTGTGGCACAATCAGAGCCCTTGTGCCTTCAAAGAGACCCTCCAAGAAGAACAAGTTAGTAAGTGGACTTTGAAAGGGGGAAGCCTGCTTCCTAACCTTCAGAGGGGCATCAGCAGCGTCCAGCATGAGCCTCCGTGTGCACTGCAAGAGAAAAAAAAAGGAGAACAGCAGAATCTTTGCTCCTGCAAGCAGAGAGATTTGGGGTGCCTCCTGTGTGAGTGATGTTTGGCAATTCAAGCTGCAAGGACTGATTTACTGCAGACAGTAAAATGTCCTGGATAGAAATGCCAATGTCCAGATGCAGACCACTATATAATGGGATAGTGGCTTGACTGAGTTTAAATTGGCAACAATCACATTGGTCTTACTGAATATAGATTCAGTGGAGCTTTTAAAATGCCAGTTCACTGTAGTTTAGTAATGGCATGGAAGAAAGTACTAAGGTTTTCCTGAATATACATAAGATATTCAGGCATGAATGATAATCTGGAATTTGCAGCATCCTAATTGTCTGAAACAATGGGGCAGGAGTCATCCTTGGGCTTTGTGCAGCACTGAGCACACCAGGCCAGCTGAAAAAATGACATCCTCTCTTCTAAGATTTGTGTCCTGCCCATCTATTTCAAACAGAGCATTAAGTTTCTGGTGGTCTCCTCAGAGATGGTGGTTTCTCATGGAAAGCTAGAAATTTAGTCAAGAGGGAGGTCTAGGGGTTTCTTCCATCCAAAGCTGAAGGGTGTACTGCCTGCTCTTAAAAACTGCAGCAGTGGAAGGCCATTCCTGTCCAGACAAGGTTTTCCCTAATTTCTAACCCATACACATCCTCTTGAGCTGCCACTGGAACCTACCATTTTCCTTTCCTTCTTCTCATCACAAAGAAGATGTCCTACTTTGCAATAACTTTTTGTAAATTTGCAGCTTGATCTCATATTCCCCTTTCCTGAGATTAAAACAATCATATCCTTTTCAGTTTCCCTCTGCACTTCCTATTTTCAAGGGCTTTGACACTGCTGGTCACTTCTCCCCCCCAACACACTGAGACTGGGTACCCAAAACTGGGCACGGAATTTCAGTGTTGAGGGAAAGGGTGCTGTGTGGCATCTGATGGTTTATGCCAGATGATACAGTCCAGGATGCAGCAGAGCTCTTTAACAACTGCACATGTGGCAGCTCCAGCAGCTGAGGACTGAAGGAGCCCTGAGCACGACCTCCATCCGTGCTAGAAATTATTGCTGCTTGCACATAGGCATTGCTCAGAGCAAACAGCAAAACCCTGCTGTAAAGCAGGACAAGTTACTTGGGAGACACGTGGGCTGATCTGAGCACAGCCCCGTTTCCCATGGAGTTATTCCTGAAGGCTGAGTTCTGCTTGGAGACCATGGTGTCCTGTAAATGAGATGTTTCATGCTCCGGTGTGGCTGTCAAGAGGCATTTTGCACTAGCAGAGTTTCTCTCTCCCCTCCACAGCTGCCTGTTTACTCCAGACCTGTCAGAATGGCATGTCTGGTTCTCCTGTGAAAAATTTGGTGCAAGCAGCCAAAGGATTTAAAAGTTATTAGGAAAAAAAAAAAAAGAGAAAAAAAAAGGAGAACAGCAGAATAATTCTGCTTCCTTCAAAAATAAAGCTTAAAAAAGATGAAAGGTATTTGCCTTCATTCTCTGTAGGCTCTAGCTTGGCAGCCAGCTGGAGAGAATCTGGGAATGCAATTCCGGGAGCCCGGAGCTCTTACTGTCAGTAAAACCTGCCACTGGGACAGCAGAGCCATCTCACTGCAATCCGCTTTCCTCTGCTTCCTGACATTTTCAGCCTTTTCACAGTGTTTTCTTTGAGCTGAAAGTTCCCCAGTACCTTGATCCACTTCCTGTGCAAGATGGCAAGTGATTGCCCACAACTGGCAAGTCGATTCCATGCCTGGCAGTGCAGGCTGTGGCATTGAGGCTTTTCCTTCTTGTTTCTGGTTTTTGTTTGGTTGTTTGGTTTTTTCTGAGTTATAAGACTCATAAACATTCTCATACGGGAGGAGAAAACAAGGATGACAAGCAAGGTGTCAGAGCTTTGGAGTTCATCTTGAAGTCTGTGTTGTGGTGGGGCTCAGTGTGTCTGGCATGGCTGCCCTGGATGAGGCACCCACACTCAATTATTCATGTCCCTGCTGTGGACAGAGCCTGAAGGCTTCAGAAAGTTCTGGCACACACCTCTTCCTTTCAGAGGCTGCTTTCCCCATGATTGTAGATGCCAGTGCACACCCCAGATCCCCTTCCATGACAATGCCAGGGCACTGAGAGTCATTAGGACATTTTTCATCAGGGCACTGAGCCAGAAGGCTGAAAACCTCAGTTAGTGTAAGTGGGACAAAGGCTTGGGGTGTCCATCCTCTGAGGTCTTTAAAGCTCGATCAGAAAATGCCCAGAGCAAACTGATTTAATCTTGGAGGTTGGTCCTTGGAAACTGGGGCATGAAGTTGGGCCAGAGACTGCCAGAGGTCCCTCCTTAGCTAAATGAGTCTGTGACTGCAAGCATGGTTTGGGGTAAAACTCATCCTTCTGAGGTCTCCATCTTTAGTAGAAGGAAAGTCACCTTCCTGATTTTGCATAACCCATCCAGCTGAAATCATAAAGCAGAAAGTCAAAAATAAAATACCCAATCCTTTTTTTCTTTTTTTTTTTCAAGGCTGGAAAGATTGTTGTGCTTGTCAGACATTTCATTTTTTATGACATTCTCACTGATTTTTTTTTTTCCTGAAAATGTTATTGCTTTTTAGCTTGACTGAAAACCCTGCTTTCAGAGAGAACTTCTCAATAGCCATCTTGATAATGCTTTCTGTTGTTTTTTTAAAAAAACCCCAAATGATTAAAAGCTCTCATTACACATGCTGAAAAAGCCCTCACAGTCTGCCTGTTTTGAACCCAGCAAAATGTGAACAACAGATAGTTCTGTATTTTTCATGAAATAGTTCTTCCTCTGTATTTTTTTACAGTCTTTCCATTCAGGCTGTGAGCTTTTCAGGGCAAAAATTGCCTCTTTAACAATGTCATTTTCCAGCTCCTACTTCACCAAGGTTTTCAATTTGGATGGGAGCTTTAAGTCAGATAATCATTCTAGACCACAATGTCTCTGGTTCAAAGCAGTGCTGACCATTTGAGCTCACAAGTCTAAACTAAGACTTTTCAGTTTATTAAAGCCCTAAGTTTCATGGTGGTTTTTTGTCTGATTTGTTTTGGGTTTGGTTTTTTTTTTTTCCCCAGCAGGTTTGTTCACTGGTGCCTTGTTTGTTTTGCAAGCTATTATAAAAAAAGCAATTTTTTTTTTTTCCAGGGAGATGCTGTCAGTTCTTTGCTTTTCAGGAATTGCAGCTATCAGAAATGATTGTCTTAGTGCCTAAGAGATCTGTCATGTCTGCCCCTTCCCTTAACATTTACAAACATGTATCATGTTGATGAATTTAGATGGTCATTTAAAGGCAAATTGCTTGTCCTAGTTTTTGCTTCTTATTGATTGTCATATAATTAACTGATTAATTTAGTTAATATAATCCAGAGTGCCTGTAACCCAGTTAATCAACAGAGCCTGATCAGAAGACTTGGGTTTAATTAGACTGCTCTAATTGCCCCAGTGAAATGACGTTTCCTCTGTCCTGAGCCATTATTTATAGAAGTTAGATTTTGAAATTTTTATATTGAGATTTGATCAGGGGTAGAGAGAATAATATTTTGCCTCCTGCCAGAGGGAGAGCCCTCTAACCAAAGACAAAGGGGTTAGGGAGAGCAGTGCCACATGGATAGAGGTGACACATCCCTTATTCCTTGGTGAGGACCCAGCAGGATCGGGGCTGTTCGTGGTCCATGAAGCTAAGATCTACCCTGGGATTTGCTCTGCAGCTCTCTGAGTGCTCTCTAAGTGTCTGAGCTTGGCATGGAAAACTGTAACTGATTGTAAATTTCTTGCAAAAATGGACCTTCAGCAGCACTAAACCAATTTACAAAAATCAAGCTGAATTTGGGAAGTCATTTCAGCCTCCCATCCTCCCAGTAAGAAATGAGGGATGTCTTTTTGGAAGTGCCAATATAGCTTGACTGATGTTTTCTAAATCCAGGCTTTTTCATATTCACAGGTTGTGTTGTTGGCTTGCATGTGCTTATAAAGGTGAGTGAGATAAGACTGGCTAATTAGCTTGTAAACAAAATAGAACATTTTGCTTTGCATCAAATGAAATATTTTGGGTTGCTGAGTTAGACTTATGCATGTTTAAAAACATTCTGGGAAAAAAAAAAAAAAATTAGATGCAAAGGTGGTGCAGGGGAAAATACCCTGTGGGGATTGCCTTCCTCTTGAATGAAGGGCTGGCTCCTGAAAGCAGTCCCAACTAGTGGGAAAATGCCTGAAGCACTCAAGCTGCTGCTGGTTTCTCTCAGAGTGGGGGGATATCACTGGGTGGGTGAGCCTCTGTTTACGGGTACTTTTCAGCCAGGGCCAGGAGCCTGAAGAGGAATCAGCTGATTAATGTGAAATTAGTGCCAGAGACTCTGATTAATGGTGGCTGCAGGAACAAAGGAGAAGGAGAAAGCCCAGAGCTTTGCCTCTGGAGGAAGTTGCTGCATTACCCGGATTTCCTTTCTCTCCCTGCTATCCCACTGATCCCACATTCTCATCCTGTCTCTGTGCCACTGGTCCCTTCTCCATCTCATGACTCTCAAGCCATGGCCTGTGGCTCAGCACGGTGTGCAGGTCTCTGTCCAGGGACAAGGAGGTATTTGGAGAGGGAGAAAGTGAGCTTGCAGCATTTCTGGGGCTCAGAGTTCACTGGAGCAGCAGCTGAGGAGATTTTACCCTGCTCCTTTTACCTTTGCTGCTTCAAGGAAATAGGATTTTTCTTCCTTTCTTTCCTTTCTTTCCTTTCTTTTTTTCCATTTTTTTCCTCTTCTAACAGTAATAAAGCTTACGTACTACAGGAACCAAAGAGACAGCAGTCAAACAAACCAAAAGAAACAGTGAAATCTGGTACATAACGTCTGAAGGTGAAGGGCCCCCAGAGTGCCTCAGACAGGGTCCCCCTGTCAGCTGTGCCACCCCTCCGAGGGACACAGAGCCGTGCCAAGGGTGTGCTCAGGCTGCAGCGGGTGATGGAGGGGCTGAGGGCTGGGACAAGGCTCAGCCCCCCAGGCCTTCCCTGCCAGGCACAGCTGTAAGAGCTGTGCCAGCTCAGCATCCAGACGGCCGGGGGTGGGATGTGGATCAGCCGCCTGACTCACGTCGTGCCTCTGGGCTCGTGATTGTGTTCTTTTGGGTGCTAATCATGCAAACGTGCCAAGAGCAGCAGCAGCAGCAGTGCTGGGATCTTTGCTGCCAATCTCCTGTCTCCTTCCAGCCTGTGACCTGGCTGCATGTAGAATGGCACCTGGACTCCTGAAAGGAAAAGGACTCTTCTCCCTGAAGTGAATATTTTCAAAGCACTCAGTGTTTTCCCTCTGAGTAAGTGGCTCTGTTGGAAGGGCAGATGAGCTGTCTCTGGTGGTGGTGAGATGGGATCACAACTCCAGCTGGCAGTAACTTGGTATGATCACAGACAGTTTCCCT
Organism: Regulus satrapa; assembly: GCA_013396955.1. NCBI lineage: Eukaryota > Metazoa > Chordata > Aves > Passeriformes > Regulidae > Regulus > Regulus satrapa. The sequence continues at coordinate 886,875 of VWZN01003117.1, forward strand.
CTCGTGGTTTGCAAAGGAATTAACTGGAATGATATTTATTTACTTCCTCAGGCGAATATGGTCAAGCTATGCTGGTGCATACTGCAGTCCTGGTACCTTCAAAGCTTCACCTGAGAAGATCCAGGAGGCACTGCTGAATTTTGTAAAAGCTGTAGTTCTGCAATTCTGGTCATAATTACAGATTTTTGCCTCTCCTTTCCATTCCAGAATGGCCAGAGCTGTTAGACAAGGTCTGAGGTGTTACATTAGGAGATATTTTCTTACATTATCTCTCCCTTGTGCTGTTTTCTGCCTGCTACAAATGTCACAAGTTCTCTTGCCTGTGAAGAACAGGGTTAGAGGCCCCAGTTCTTCCAAAACATTTCTTAAAAGTTTCTGTGGGGAACTGGGGACGGCCTCCATTCAACAGAATAGGAAGGAGCATCAAAAAGAAAAGAAAAAAAGGAGGACAGTGTAAAAGAAGGGAGATCCCATGAGTCAGGGAGGTCAGTGGAGAGCCACAGCATCCACAGGGTCTCTGAGGGCAACAGTGGTCCCAGGGAAATGTGGTGATTGTTGACACCCAGGGTCACCCACGAGCTCATACCATGGTGGTGACTCTGTTTGATGTGGACAAACAGTAGAAACAATAAATATTTTTGGACTGTTTTTTTGCCTAATTCTAGAGTCCCTGAGGAAGATGTTTGGCATCCTCCCCTCTCCTTGGTTGTACTGGAGGGACTCAGTATCCTGCAGAGACAGCAAGGGAAATGACAGGATTATTCCCCATGGTGATTATCCTGTGATCTCTCAGGGCTGTATAAATGGGAGTTGATTACAGTAGAAAAGGAGTAAATTGTGTAATTAGAGAGGGGGAAGACTGGAGGACTTAACCTCTGCCTGAAGGTGCTGGTTTGGAGAGAAGAGTAGAAAAGAGAACACATTGGTAGGTAGACCCAGAGCAGTGTCTGTGCTGGGACCCACAGCCCTGGAAAGAGCTGACCTGGTCCCTGACTGCTCCTGTTGCTTTGTGCAAGCCCTTTCCTCTTCCTTTCCGTTGAAAGAACAAAATATTTCTTTCTGCTGGAAATCTTGGCCAGTTTCTTTGTGGAGAAAGTCTCTCATGCATGTCCACCTTGCCCCAGGCCTGCAGTGTGGTCACCTTAGGAGGTGACTGGCTGCACTTTGATACTGACATCACCCCAAATTTCCCTTTGGGACTTGTCATGAATGGCTAGAAAAGCTGTTGCAGGATGGAACCCACAGCAGTTCTATGTTGGGTGTAACATTACTAAGATCTTTCCCACTGCTCTACATGGAACAGGAATTTTGCCTCCCCTCCCCTTCCCTTTATTATTGACCCAGCCTGGCCTGGGCCACAAACTGTGTCTGTTCCCATTGCAGGGGAAAAAAAGCACACAGCAGAACTGCTCTCAGAACCACGGAGAGGGAAGCTATTATTGTGAATATTATTCATGCCAGGAAAAATAGCCAATTACCTTCCTATAGAACCACTCTCTGCCCAGTGAGCCAGTAATTGCAACATCTAACATTCATCACGGAACTCTGAAAGTGCTTTGGGAATAAAATACTGGCAAGTGGATGGGCTTAAAAAAGACGGGGAAAAAAGTAAAGTTAAGGCACTAGAAATTCGGAGGGTGTAAAATGCTTGCAGGGAATCTATGCCCCCTTACATCTCAAGTGCTACAGATGCAATAATTTGGCATTGTGTTATACCCACCCTATTTTATATTTTAAAGGTACATGACTGTAAATGAATGGAATATATGTGATGTGATAATGTAATAAATGAATCAATTACATAAATGTAAATGAATGCATAACGGTGTTCATGTAGATGTTTAATAAACTGAATAGTGAAATAGGCTGTAACTGAAGTGGGGACACTACCAAAGGCGCTTTCTTGATGTTAAGGAAGTCAGCTGGGCAACTGTGACACAAGTAAGTTCTTGAATTTATTTCCCAGATTTACCAGTGAAACAACCAACAAAGGTGAAATCCATCTTTCCTTTTCTTCTTTTCTTCCTTGGAGGAGGAAGAAAAGACAAAGTCCTTTCAAGAGCTGCAGGGTCTTGAATATGTCCGCTCTGCTGGACTGCACTAAAGGCCACGTTGCTCTCCCTGCAAGGTGATCCATGGACAATGTCTGGAGATTTGTCAGGTTTCCCATGATCTATTAATGCTGTCAGCTGCAGAAGCCTCCAGGAACCCACAGGCTCTGGGGGATGTGCTCCAAGGCCTGTGAACAGCACAGGCTACAAGTTTCTTCCACAAGCTCTTCCCCACAAGCTGTATGGGAATCTCATCCTGAGGAGGATGCCTTTCCTATTTGGCAATGGAAGGGTTAACTGCACGTGTCAGAGGACTTAGCTCGTTTGGGGTTTTCCCTGTGTAGCCAGAAGGATAATTTAGCTGTGTGTCTTCAAAATGCTGCGGTTTTGCACTCTGTAAAACGTCTGTCCTTTAAATTGCTTGGTGAGCACCAGCCCTCATTTATCATGTCAGCTGTGATCCATGGAACAGCAACGGCCTCGCTCTTTCCTCAGGACTAACCTGAAAACAAATCTACAAGGAAATTGCTGCTGCCCTGAGTTTGCTTTTTTGCCCTGAACCCTCACAAATACCCTTTAGGGTGCTCCAAAGGGATTTTCTCTTTGTTCCATGGGTTCAGAAAACGATGCTGGTCTGTAATCAGATTTTGGGTCAGCCATAGTGTCATACACAGTATAGGTAATGTTAAACCTGTCAGAACAGGTAACCTCACAAAATAACCTAAGATTGTGCCAAATTGAGACAAAATTGTAAAGAGACGGCTTCCCCCTCTGCACTGCTCCTTCCTGGGTGCCAAGGGTCGCCTGCCTGCTCATCACAATGATGCTTTAAGTTTTAGCGTTCAGATTCTGCACTGCCTTGGTGTGGGACTCTGAAATTCATATTAAGTGTTAGTAGGTTCTCTTCACAGGGTAGGTAGACAAAACAATCCTTTTCCAGATTGAGAATCAAGGACACCTACAGCCTCAGGCCCAAAAAGCATAAACAATGGCAAATTGAAGGCAGCAAACCAGGAGGATGGGACTTCATAACCTGAAGCTGTAACTAGACATTTAACCCTAATCTGTAAATTATAATATTGTGAAAACTTGTGACCAGTGTGCATCTTGGGTCCATCTTGGGTAGAACCACGGCTAGGCTCTTGTACAGCCCAAGGTGTATCCTTTGAAGGCCTTTCAGTAAATACCTACTTTATTCCTTTAACTTTGCCTAGCCTCTGTTCTAGGTTAGTCACTCAAGACATCAGCACCACCCAGGGCTGTAATTCCTGCTGCCGGGATTCACTGCAGCCATCCCTCCGCGTCTTCACCCCTTTGTGAGGAGATGGCTCCCTCCCCTCACTGCCAGAACCCGAGCTGCTGAAGACCCAGAAGAAACGGCCTCATTGCTTATTCCTTGTACTGATTTCCCTACTACAGTCTTACACCCTGACTCTTTTGTGGCACAACTTCTGTGGGCCAGCACTACTCTTGCTTGAAGGGAACCGACCCGGCAGGAGCTTTCTTTGGACAGAAAGAGAAAAAAAATCGCTTTTATTTTTTTTTTTTCCCTCTCCCGGTCCCCCTTTGAACACAGAAATTCATGACAAATCTCAACTCGTCTTTTATATATATATATCTATAAGCAATGGATTGCACTTCTTTGCCGTGCCCTCCCTGCGCGGAGCCCCGAGCGGGTCGATGCGGGCTCANACCCGTGTCCGTACCCGTACCCGTACCCGTGCCGGGAACATGCCGGCCCCTCACTGTGTGTGCGCTGTGCCTCTGTTCCAGAGAAGGAGCCTGGCCCCCAGCCAGCTGGCCAAGAGGAAGGCGGGCGATGAAGATGAAGATGAGGAGGAGGAGGACTGGCAGCCCGTGACGGTGAGCGAGGGGGACTCCCCCGGCCGTGGGCAGGGGGATGCGGGCCAGAGCGGTACCGACACACTGCCGGTGTCCCCCATCGTCTGGGCGTGGCTCCCCCCGTTGCTGCTGCCGTGAAACTTCGTGTCTCGGCGTGTGGTTGGTGCAAGAGCTTCTCTGTGTAGGGATGGTTATGGAGACACTCATCCCTGTGAGAGCTCCGAGTGCTGGGTGGAAGGAAGGGTAACTGGGTAGCAAGGAGCAGGCTGTTTAGGACATTAAACGTTCTGCTTAAGACGGAATGTTAATTTTTTTTTTTTTTTTGGTGACAGGATGCGGGAGTGTCAGTTCCACCCGTTGTCTGTAAGAGACAGTAAAGACCTCCTTTAGTCATTCATAATGGCATGAGTTCAGCCCCGGTGCTAATCTGCAGTTATGTTCTATGTCATGCAGGTTAAAGAATCTCACATAATGTTTTCTGTGTCGAATCAAGTTTTCTGTGCCAGCAGGTGGTTGAAACCGTTCCTCACGCTGAAGTGGACTGTGCAAAATCAGGAAACGGATCAATAACTTCTTTATTTTCATGCTTTTCTAAGTGTTTGAAATGTGGGGTTCAGTGCAAGGCCTTTCACCTGCATAACACCAGATGCTGTGGAGCCTCTGGGGACTTTGATGTAGTTTGTTCCATACTACTGACCCTTCCTTTTCTTAATTCTGCTTTTTCTTTTTGGTGTGTGTGTGGCGGGACGGGACAAACCTTAGCGTGGACAGGCCTGCCCTTTTACAGATTAGAAAGTGGTAGTTATTTCCTTAACTAGGAGAATGTTTTAAGCTTCACGTAAATTAGAGTTTAGGGTGCGGCGACCTTGCTGTGTGAGCCCTGCGGCTGGGGGGGTCGGGTGATGGCTGTGTGTGCTCAGAGCTGCTCGGCCGGTGTGACTGCAGAGCATCTTCTGCTCTTCCCTGGCTGCCCCCGAGCTGATCGGGTTCTGTTTTCCAGAGGCAGAAGAGGCAGAAGGCAGCGGCTGAGCTGGAGAGTGGAGAATGCTACAGGTCGCCTTTCCGCAGGCCCTTGGCTCAGCTGACCAACAGAGCGCACTGCCTGGACAGCAGTCAGCACGTGAGTGGGGCTGGTACACACACAGCTCGCTCAGCAAGGACGGCCAGATGGCCCCGGTTCAGCTGAGGTGTTATGGAAGTGCCATGCAGACGCAGAGTCTTTTGGAGAGGCTTTTTTTGCCAGCTCCAGCCCTTTAATGTTGAAGGGCTTGCAGTCCGGGCTTTGCCGGTGAAGTGTCCACCTGTGGGTGGGGGAACTTGTTGTAGTGGAAATCCTGAATGTGAGTGAGTTCTGTCAGGCCCAGTACCCAGAAATGTGAGTTGCTTTCCACCCAGCAGGTGGATCAAGTGCTGTCTGCCTGCTCATTTCTCTCTGGGCTTCTCCTGCTAGAGACCAGATGCTGGAGTAGCTGGCTGCTTGCTGATCCAGCATGGATGTTCCTGCAGTGGTAACCCAGCTCCTTTACAGGAAATGAGTTGCCTGACTGAATTATCAAGGCAGGGGGAAGCAATAAGTTTTAAAGAAATGAATAAAGCCAGTGGATTTAGGAAGATGGGAGCTATGAAAAATCAATTTCATGTATTGGAAAACCCAAAGGAAAATAGTTCTGAAAAGCAGAAGTGGTGGAGGAAATTGTGCTGAATTGTTGCTTTCTTCCTTTTGGATAGTCTTGAAAGTAAGTTGGAGTTGAAGCTTGAGTAGATTAAATAGAGGGACTCTGAGTACTTGGCAAAACTGAGTTCCCAAAAAGAATGTCCTTGACTTGCTTTCTTGAGCAATCTCTGATTTCAGACTTCTGAAATATGTTTTCTTTCTGAATTCCTAGGAGGCTTTTATCCGCAGTATTTTGTCCAAACCCTTCAAAGTCCCCATTCCAAATTATAAAGGTAAGATGAGGAGGTTTAAGGATTGTCTGTGTTGGCTGACTTGGGTAAAACAGATGATGCTTAGGCCTGTCAAATATATCTGTGGGGATTATTGTTATTTTTTGCACTGATGCATATGTTCCAGAATCCTGACTTAATTTTGAAAGAAAAGTACTGGCATATTAGCAAAGTCTTCATATTTCTTACTAGTGTTTAGTTTGGATAATCCTACATTTCAGAATTGGATTTTATAGTCTTACTGCTATGTATTTGATGTAGTGCCAGGAGATTTTACACCGTATCACAAATACAAAAGCAAAATGAATTCCAAGCCACGAAGGTTTATCATTTAAATAATGATGCTAACAGACAGAAGGCTGAGGTGGAAAAGATTGTATGTGCCAGTTTTATTTCTACTTGGCTTGGTGTGTTGAGCCTCTAGGTGATCTTCAAAATGAGATTGTTTTGAAGTTTAAAGCCTCAGCTGGTTTGAATCAGTGCAACATCAGTTCTCAGAAACAAATGGGCCTGTTGTTCATGTCCCCTGCTTCCCCTTCACCCTCCAGCTGAAAAGCTCGAATGCAGATCAACCAGTTTCACTCAAACCTTAGTTCTAAAAATGTCTGTAAGCAGCCACTGAATATGGAATGACAAGCCCCAAAAGAGTTTGGCAAAGCTCGCTTCTGGAGAAGCGGATTTGTCAGGAGGCTCAAACAGAACTGTAACTGGGAAAGCTGCTTTCTGTGGCAGTTACCTTGCTCTCTTAATTGGGGAAAGTGGCTGTTTCTTGTGCTCTTTCTTTCTTGTTGTGTGTGCATTGCTGCCTCAGCTTGTGTTTTGCAAGGAGCTTTAGTAAACAGTGGACAGTTAGAGTGATAGAATCTTTTTCAAGCAAAATCAATCCTGGGAGTACAGTTGCCCGAGTTTTGACGGGAAAATGCATTTTGGTGCATGTTCTTGTGTTCATTTCCATTTCAAAACTGTGATATCAAAATACAGTACTAGGAAAAGGGACTCATGCTTGGTTTCTGCTTTTCACAGAAATTGGGTCCAAGGCCAAACATCTACTATTGCTCAGCAGAGAGAAAATAATACCCCAGAGCAGGTAGTGACAATATGATGCTGGCTGTGATCTGTAGAGCTTTGTCACTGTTTAAAATCAATTCCTGGCATCAGAGATACAACTCTGGTTAAGTCTGGGTTAGGTGACCCCAGAAGAGGATTTCACCCAGCATATCCTCTATGTAGGAGTGTATTTGTTGAGCTGTTGAGACGAACATTCTGGAACCCTCTTACTCTTTCAAAAACCAGAACAGCTGCCTTGGGTGGGCAGTGCCATTACTCCATCCTGGCCTCTGTTCCTTCATCCTGTTTTTTTCCTGCTGTAGAGTTTCCCGCTGTGTGCTGCCAAACAACGGCCCCGCTTTGGTTTGCTGTCTGCACCAGCTGTGCGTGCCCCTCCGCTGCAGCACCCAGTTAATTCTCTGTTCTCAGTGTAATCAGACTCTGCTGCGAGGCTCTGCTCCCTTCCAGGAAGGTGTTGTTGTTTGAGCTGTGCCTTTGTTTGCTTGCAGGGCCCCTGGGCTTGCGCTCGCTGGGTGTCAAACGGGCAGGACTGAGGGGTCCTCTCCATGACCCATTTGAGGAAGGAGCTCTGGTTCTCTACGAGCCCCCGGTGCTGAGTGCCCATGACCAGCTGAAAATAGACAAGTGAGTCATCACCTGGCATGAGTGCTGCAGCTCTGTCCTCTTGCTAGATGTAGGTTTATGTGGTTTTCTCCCAAATGTGTTTGAGCTGGTGTGTGAACGTCGAGGAGGGTTCAGTTCCAAGTATTCTGCCTGGATTGGTTCAGGTATGGTTACAATCACAGAAGGAATGTACCCATGCTGGATTGTTTGTGTTCTTTCACTGACTGTTCCATCTCTCGTGCATCAAAAATTTAAACCTGTTGCAGGGAATGGGCATATGTAGAGAGGTTGGAGAGGTTGCTTTAAAAAAATCTCATGGCTTAGTCGTTAGTCTGGAAACATCAGCATCTAAGCAAAGGGAGATGACTGTCAAACGTTAGGCTGCCTACTGGTTTTTGTTGTGAAGTAGTTTCTTTTGTGGTATTATAACTTAAAATGCTGTCAACTGGATCTTCATGGACAGAGGGAGGGGTTTCTCTCTCCAGAAATTTAGTGGTGATACTGTTACAGAAACAAGAAAAAAACAATGCTTTTTAACAGTGTCTCTGAACCACATTCTGCCCTTGTTTTAACCACAGCCCATGTACATGGTTTCACTGATGTTTCAGATTATGGGTAGGTCTCTAAGTTCATTCTCAAAGCTGAATTAATCATTTTTTCACTTTCTTGTTTGAAGTTGCTTCCTCTGTGCCACAGGGGAGTCCTTAGTACAGCAGTGAGATTTAACTAAACCTAAATATGTGCCACATTCCTTAATCACACTCTCTTCTTCCTTGACTGCCTCCTGCAGGGACAAGGCACCTGTGCATGTTGTGGTGGATCCCGTCCTCAGCCGCGTTTTACGACCCCATCAGAGGGAAGTAAGTTTTCCATTGGGACCTGAGGGTGTGGCTGGAGGATTTGCTCCCTTTCAAAAAGCTGCTTTTCTTCTGCTGGAGTTGTTACAGGTCTACATAGAGCTCACAGACTGACAGTCTGACAGACTCTAGTCTGGTGCAAATACCAAGTAAAACATTTGTTTTAAGCATCCTCTGAGAGGCCTGAATGCTGACAATACTGCCTGTCCCTTTTCAAGCAAAGAGTCAGGGCTGAAAGTCCTGCTTTTTACTTACCTGCAGGTCTGGAGATGTAGCTCTGCTGGGTGGAATTCAGTGTGGAAGGTGATGGGATACAGTTGCAATAAACTATCTTGCAGCTCAGTTGTGAGTCAGGCAGGGCAGACTGTCTACCACTGTTTTACTGCTCAGCAGAATTTATTCGATCTGCAGTCCCTGAGCCAGGAAATACTGAAGCTCCAGTTTCTGGTACCATGGTTCCCAACAAAGTGTGGAGCAGGTTCCTACTTCAGTGTGCTTTGTTTGGAGGTTGCCCTTGGTAGGTGTGAGCTGTGCCTGACCTATGCAGACTTGAAATTCAACAGTGGTGACTGCCAAAAACATTTTATGTTGTAAATATGTGCAACGTCATTGTACAGCAGCAGTCCAACTCTCCAAGTATCTGATGTAGGCTTCTGGACAGCTTGAAATTCATCCCCAATGCAGTGTATTATCATTTAAGCCTGGAGGGAGCACAGATAGAAGCTGTGATTGCTGATCTTGCAGGCTAACCAGGTCAAGCTAAACGTGTCCCTGCATGGGAGATCTTCAGAGGGCTCTGAGAGCATTGTAGGCTGCTCATGGCTTGTCGTTTTATCTCAGATCTGGTCATGAACCTGTGACCCAGTGCAGTGCTCAACTCTGGCTACACTGCTGGAGGCACTCTGGTTTTGGGTACGGTGCTGCCCTGTGCTGCTTTTGTCAAGTAATCAAAGTTATGTTGGTGTCCTAAGCACACTGTTTTTTGGCAGGTAAATGTCAATAATAAAGCAGTTTCTGCTCTAGGCTGACTAGCGAGTGTGTGCCTGCTAAGATTCCTATGCTGCTTTATTCAGCTGATACTCCTAAATAGTTTTACAGCTCTGCTCCAACTTTGTTGTGACTTTTGCCCAGATGCTGGTTCTGCAGCCAAATGCACTCTTATAGTCAGTAATGTACTCATAATTGTTCAGCTGGCTTAAATAAATTCCATTAGCCTGTTACTAAAGGCCTAAGAAAGAAAGAAAGAAAAGGACTTGAAAGTGCAGGTCAAGGTGTTCCATCTTCCAAATCCTAAGTAGTGGAGTAGAGTGGATGAATCCTTGCAGGTGTGTTTAGCTTGTACATTCCCAGCACGATGCCCCGGTTTTCTTTGACTCTCTTATCGTCACATGGTACAGGAACATTTTGAAGTTTGTCTCTTCTTCCCCCCCCTCCCCCTTTTTATCTGTCTCAGTGATGTGTCAGAGCCTAATGCAGGGCTGAGCTCTTCTCCCACCATGTGATGTGGGTTATAACCTCAGCCCTGTGTCTTCTCTAAAGCTAAATCTGCTTTGGACCTTGAGCCCCCAGGTGAGTCACTGCTTCTAGGCAGGCATGATGATGGCATTCTGGGAATTATTTGGGCAGCAGAAAACTCTATTCACTCTGATTCTTTAAAATTACCTGATTTGGTGGCATTAAGATGATAAACCTCTTTGAAATGACTGATGTATCTCAGTTCATAGCCAGGCCCTGTCTAATGCAGCCAAGGGTAGAAATTTCTGGGAATTCATTGTAGGAAGCTGGTTAGAATTTTACAAGTAAAATGCAGCAAGATTTTGTGCATGTTGTGAGGTATGTGTTGGCACCAGTAGTGCTGTTTCACACCAGGTGTGGCAGCATTTTAGCTGTGCCTTGGGTGATTTCCCTGTCTCAGAGCACTGCGTGTCCCCAGGGATGTGTGTGTGCTACACACATCTCTTTGTTGTCCTATCGGTCCTGTGCATTGAGGTGATGACGTTGTCACTCTGCTGATGTCCCCGTCCTGCTCTGAGAGAACAATGTTTTGGCAGGGGGTGAAATTCCTCTGGGACTGCGTGACGAGCCGGCGGATCCCTGGGAGCCACGGCTGTATCATGGCAGACGAAATGGGGCTGGGCAAAACCCTCCAGTGCATCACGCTCATGTGGACGCTTCTCCGGCAAAGCCCGGACTGCAAGCCCGAAATCGAGAAAGCCTTGGTGGTGTCTCCCTCCAGCCTGGTGAGAAACTGGTACAACGAAGTAGAGAAATGGCTGGGGGGAAGGATCCAGCCGCTGGCCATTGATGGAGGCTCCAAAGAAGAGATTGACCGTAAACTAGGTACAGAAATGTTTGCAGTCTGGGCGTTGGGCTGGTTGGGGGCAAAGTCTGGCGTTGGAAGAAGGCTGCAGCAGCTCCTGGGAGCGTGTCCGAGCAGTCACTGGATCTCTGCACACTGATGGCTGTCTCTCCACTAACATCTTTACATCTGACCCTTGCATGTTTGGTAATAGTTGATTTTTTGTCATAGCCCAAATCTAGTCAGGTGATAGGGTAGTCCCAGTGCTCTTATTTTGCTCCAGCAAGAAGGGAGGAAAGGAGGCAGAAGGGACATGGAATTGGGAACAGTTGTGGAGAAAGGGGAATGGGTATATATGAGTGGAAGGCTTTTCATAAATTTTTAAGACAAATGTTTTGACCATTTGATCTGTTTTCTATTAGTTTTCCTCATCCCTTTTTTTTTTCCCCCTCTTCCTTTTTCCCCCTTCCCATCTGCAGCTGGCTTTATGAACCAGCGTGGCCTGCGAGTGCCTTCACCCATCCTGATTATCTCCTACGAGACCTTCCGACTGCACGCCGAGGTGCTGCAGAAGGGCACTGTTGGGCTGGTCATCTGTGATGAGGTACACCTTTAAGGGAATCCATCCCATGCGTTTTCTCAGCATCTGGGGGAAGCTGGATCTGCTTTCTTAAAAGGAGAGTGGACATGGGATACAGGACTTAGCTGTGGACAATACCCATTGTGGTGTTTCAGAGGCTCTAAGATCAATCATACTGTGTGAGCCCAAACAGGAGAGGTGTCTTCATGAGCCAAGATATGCAGAAAAGCCAGCTAGTGGTAACTGCATCCACTTGTAGGTCCCTGTTGGATCCCTACTAGGGCTCTGTCTGTGTGAAATACCTACCAGAAGGGAGGTCCATGCCTGTCTCTGTTGGTAGTGCACTGGCTTGCTGATTTTCATGCATTGGTGTGTCAAGCTCTGCTTTCACATGGCTGAAATTGAGTTGTTTTTTCATTTGTCATTCCCTATTTGTGGTTATAGGTATGGAGAGCCAGAGATGCTTTGAAGGGCAAAATAAAGCAAGTGTTCTCTCCCTCCTTGAGAGGACCAGGCTGGGGCCTGGCAGGGGTTGGGGTGTCCTCTGCTTCTGGGTAGAAGGAATATTTTAAATAGTGGTGCCACCCAGTGGTTTGGCTTTGTTTTTGTGGAGCAGTGCCGAGAGGAGTTTAAAAAGAGCGAGTGTCTTCTGGAGTGTTGCTCCCATGAAATGTTTATCTCTGAATCCATGACTGCCCACACCTCTCAGTGCCCCTAGAATGGGGCCAGCACCTAGGGAGTCTGGGAAACCACGTCCATGGCCGTGTAACTTCTATTCATTTCCTAATAAATACTCACTTCTGCTGCAGTCTGGCCCTCGTGAAAAGCACCTTATCACTTGTGCTTTGTCCTGCCCAGCAGTCAGATGCTAATAAAGTTGCTTTTCCCAGGCATGAGAAATGGGGTCTGTATTTAGATTACCCCTATAAGAGGTGAAGAACCTCTTTCTATTAGTGTACAAAGATCTGTCAATCCTCTTTATAGGTGGCTTGTGATCTTGACCTTGAGTGAAGCAATTATACTGGAGTTCAGTGCTTGTGTTGATAGCTGAAAACATTCCCATCTTAGAACAGGAAACAGTTCTTTGAGTCATATTGTGTTGATGGTTGTTATTTTCATGGTAGACTTTCTTCTTGCCTGGGTGGAGCTCAGATATTCCTGGTCAGGGGAGCTTGTAATGTCTTGTTTCCTCACGTAATGGCTTCAGGTTCTTCACTAGATCCTTGTCTTTGAAACAAGTCTGTGGCAACACTTTCTCCACTACCAGGAATGGGAAGAGTGGTGAGGTGCCTTTTATCAGTGCTGATGTGGCTCTTCAAGCTGCTTCCTAACAGGGCCATTGGATTTTTCAGCCTTATTCCATTTCTGTTTTTTTACAGGGCCATAGACTGAAGAACTCTGAAAACCAAACTTACCAGGCTCTCAACAGCTTAAACACACCTCGACGAGTCCTTATCTCAGGCACCCCTATTCAGAATGACCTGCTGGAGTATTTCAGCCTGGTGCACTTTGTCAATTCGGGCATCCTGGGTAAGAGATGAATGTGTGGGAGATGGGAGGGAGGAGAAGGTGCTGGCCAGGCTTCCCTCAGTGCCAGCAAAAGCAACAGCTGAGACGTTGGTGAAAAATAATGACAGGGGCTTGTAACTAGATGATCTCTTAAGGTCTTTTTCCACCTCAAACCATTCCGTCATTCTATGGGACTTGGTCTCTTTCAGTTTGTGTCTGGAAAGCCTAGGTCAGGGTGCCCTGTTCTAGAGGCTGTCTATCATCTGAGCTCTGTTTCAACAAGATTCCAGTGCAAAGTACACCAGCCTAACAGGTATTTTAGGGGAATCAGTTAAGGCAAAATGAATACGTGAAACCAAATGCTACTGTGAATTGTTTCTTTTTTTCATCACCCATAATTGTCTCAGGTTGTTGGGCATCCAGTCCAAGAGGCTTCTCATTAATTCTAGTGCGTGCACAACCCTACTTAAACACAATTCATCAGATTCCTTAGTCTTGCAAATGGAATTTGGGCTGTATCTTTTTCTCTTCAGTTCTTTTGCCCCCCAGGAGTTCTCAAGGAAAGGATGGAATGGGATGGTAGATGTTCTACATCTGCTTTTTCTGTGTGCTTCAATTGTGGGTAGTTATTGCAGGGAGCTGCTGGGATTTCACCTGCCCCCCTTGGCCTGTACTTTGGACAAGATTATTCTCCCTGTACTTGCAGTTCCTTCTTTCTGAGATGAGGTTAATGGTGTAACTACTGCAGCAAAGCTGCATGCACTCAGTGGGCATTTTTCCCACTTTCAGCCTGTGGCCAGTAATAAGCAACTGATTACAGATAATTTTGAAGTAGGCACAGATAATGCCTGTGCTGTTGTTTGCTAGGACAAAAACTGGGAATAAAAGTATAACTGGAATGTGAGCAAAAGCAGTATGTGCATGACTTTTGAAGTAAAATTCTATGAACTTTGGCTTTGCACTGTTGTTGGAGTACAAAATGATCATCTGCTGTACTGATTTGGCTGTCCTGTGAGAGTCTTTCTTGGCTAGAAAAAACCCAGTCTTGGATGGGGGCCGAGGGTTTGTTTTATCTGCTGGGCTTGGTGTTCGGGGTGTGGTAACTGGGGCTCTGGGATGCTGATCAAAGTTTCTTTGGTAGTAGTCACCTTTCCACTTGTTTCATACAGGAACTGCACAGGAATTTAAAAGGCATTTTGAAATGCCCATCTTGAAAGGAAGAGATGCAGATGCAAGTGAAGCTGAGCGACACAAGGGAGAAGAGAGGCTTAAAGAGCTGATCAGTATTGTGAACAGGTGAACTTCATCCCTCTTCTCTTTGCAGAGCTTTTGCATAAGCCCTTTGCATAAGCCCTGCTATCTTTCCAAATTACAGTTGTAGCTGTAATGAATTGTCTTGCCTGTTACGTCTGTTCAGTAAGTGATTGTGTAAGTATTTATTGCCTGAGAAATCCACGTAGCATGGAGCTTTAGTCTGATAAATGGAGCTGACATGGCACAGTCAGCTGCAGTCACCCCCAAGCAGTACTCTCAGGGACTGAATTATTTCTTGACTCCTATATTTGTGTTTTCTCCTGGGATCTAATCAGGCAGCATTCTTTTATTTATGTTATCTACAAATGTGGGCTGGATCAGACTTGAGATCTGTCTGGCCCAGATGTTGAGGAAGCAGAAGGAGTATAAGGAATGTCACTCAATTCTGCTGTTGATGGCCTGAGTCACAGAGTCCAGCTCACATTTCCACAGTTCTGTTGGCTCTATAGGGCTGGTAGAACAGGCTACAGGTGTCAGAGATGGGACTTGTGATCCCAAGAAGCACCTCTGTGAAGTGCTGTCATATTTATATCTTTGGTTGATTTGTGCTGCTTGTTTAAACCTGTTTTTTCTTCATGAATACAACCAATTTATCCACATCTGCTGGCAATTGCTTGGCTCTCTTTAAGAACTTTCTAGAAAAGACTCTTTGAATTCTCAGCATTGCTTGTGTCTTCAGGTTTTTTTCCTATTTTTTTATTTGTTGTTTTTGGGTTTTGTTTGGTGTTCTTTGGTTGCATGGTTTGTTTTAATCTGATCTTTTGCAGCCATCACAAATACAATCCTGCAGTTCACAGTCATGGTAAATAAAATTTCATACTAGGTAGAGTCACTCCATAGAGACAGTCCTGACCTTGACTTAGATCAGCTTGCAGAAGCCTAAGAAAATCGAAAGGTTGGGAGAAGAAAAACTTTTTTCTTTTTGAGGTGCATTTATTTCTTTTTATTATTGGTGAAAATTGGATGTAAAAGTGTATTCAGTAATGCCTGTGCCTGGCTCTGTTAAGGTCTGTGTTCTTTCCTTTATTGTGCAACAGTCACGGTACACAAATAGGGAAGACAAAGCACAAAAGTAGTAACAGATGGGGCTGTTGAATGTGTAGGAGCTGGGACAGTGATGCAAAGACACATGGAATCATAGAGGTAAGGCTGGAAGGGCCCTGGAGAAGGAATCTAATCTGTCCTGCTGTCCTAAGGTAGAAGGTGTTAGACCTAAACCATCTCTTAGCCCCCACCCAGCACTGAAGACCTTGCAGTTTTCCTAGGACACCTTTTCCAGGGCACCGCTGTCTTTGCAGTTAGAAAATGCTCTTAATGTGTAACATAAATCTTCCTTACTGCAGTTTAAGCCTATTACTTTTCATCCTGCTGCTTATGGGTTCGGAGACCAGATTATTCCTTTATTTACCAGTCTTTGACTGATTTTGGGGTTGTCATATATCCCTGCTGTCTTTCTTCTATAGGTTTTGTAACATAGTTTTGATGCTTCCTGGCAGAACTGGGTTTCTGCACCTCTTACCCTGGTTGCTCAGCTCAGCACTTTTTCTAGTCCATTCCACCTTTTCTGAAGTGTGGCGAAACTGCTCCATGAGGCATTTCCAGAGGCCAAGGGATATGTCCTTTGCTGGAATCTTGAGCCCATCTTGAAGTGAGGATGGCTACTGAGTTGTTAAATGTGGAGTTATGTGCCTGTGCTTTGGGTTATGCCCACTGTTTGTGGTGTTCAGTCCCTGTACTTGTTTGCTGTCCATCCTGCTGGTCTGTTGTAGCTCAAATTGAAAATGCTGTTGGTAGTCTGAGGAAGAGCGGAGTTTTTCTCGTGACTGAGATTTCTCTCTGTGGGTGGAATCCTGTCTGATCCCTCCAAATCTCGTGAACATATTGGAAACCTTGCAAAGACAATGAGTTATACATGGGGCTCTGTAATATGGCTTCATTTGTATTGTGGGTGTGTGGCCTCTGCCATGTGCTGGACTGTCACAGGCCTTTGGAGAGAAAATGTCAAAGAGACTGTGTGTTGACCACATGAGGAGTAATAGTGATAGAACAGAGTTTTATCATTAGAAGTGATCCAAGAGTCGATCGTAAGTGATCAAGCATCTCACCGTAATTTCTCTCCCTGCAGGTGTTTAATTCGGAGAACTTCAGACATCCTGTCCAAATATCTGCCAGTCAAGATTGAACAGGTGGTCTGCTGCAGGTACCAAAAAGCATCTGCTGTTTCTGGGAAATAGTGGAAGCAACAGGAAGGACTGAAGAATTACCATAAGCCCTTCAATTCTTGTGATGACTCTAGGAATGATGTTGTAGCCATGGGCAATATGTTGCTTTTCCTCTGAAGCCACGACCCCCAACTGGTGGTTCTGCCAGCCGGCTGGTGAGCTCTGGGCAGTCCTGTAGAGCAGAGCCTTGGGCTGTGCAGTCTCTGCAAGCTTCTCTTCCCGCTCTGGAACGTAGCAATACTCTACCAGCAGCCTTGAGGGCAGTTCTAGGCTGGCTGTGCTGGACCTAGAAAAACTGAGCTGAAAGGAATACTCTGGGTAAATGGAGCAGGGCTTTTGTTTGACTGCAGGCTGGGACTGCAGAGCTCTTGTTGTGTTTCAGACTGACACCTCTGCAGACTGAGCTGTACAAGAACTTCCTGAAGCAAGCCAAGCCAGTGGAGGAGCTGAAGGAGGGCAAAATCAGTGTGTCATCTCTCTCTTCCATCACGTCCTTGAAGAAGCTCTGTAATCGTGAGTTGTTCCCATGAGTTTGGGTTTTGCACTGTTGGTGAAGCTTTTTTGGGTCTCCCTTGTGCACTCCACAGTCTCTGAGCTCTGTTTGTTCTCCAGATCCTGCTCTTATCTATGATAAGTGTGTGGAAGAGGAAGAAGGATTTATGGGTGCCCTGGGCTTGTTCCCTTCTGGCTACAGCACCAAATCTGTGGAGCCCCAGCTTTCAGGTATGGGTGAAACTCAGCCGTACAGATGTGCTGTCTAACACAGGCAACTATGAGACTGTATTTAGCATCTTACCAAGTGCCCCTCCGGGGTCTGGAATTTGGGAATTCTGCTCTAGCTTTTTCTGTTTTTCCTTTTCATCCAGGAAAGATGCTGGTTTTGGATTATATCCTTGCTGTTACCAAAAGCACTAGTAACGACAAGGTGGTTTTAGTGTCTAACTACACTCAGACACTGGATCTCTTTGAAAAGCTCTGCAGGAACAGAAGGTTTGTCTTTGGGTTTCGCTGGTTTAATGCTGCTAGACTGTACTTGTTGCCTATGCTGTAAAAGAACTGGCTATTTATTCACTTTCTATCAGCAGAAACTTGTGATCTGTCTTTTATTCTTGTTCCTGAATTGGAACTAATGTAGCTTGTGCTTTGTCTGCTGGGGTCACTCAGCAGAAAATCTGACCCTTTGCTATCATTTCTAAAGCCCATTCTGTTACAAGGCTGATGGTGACAGATTTTTCTTTTAAGTAGGATGCTCTAAAGATGGCAACAGTCTGATTGTAGTAAATGCTGTATGTTCCAGGTATTTGTACGTCCGTCTGGATGGCACCATGTCCATCAAAAAGAGAGCCAAGATCGTGGAGCGGTTCAACAGCCCCTCGGTGAGTAGAACCCGCCAGGCATGAGCAGCTCTCCTGCCAGCTCTGAGTGCTGTGAGTAAAAGCATGGCTGCCTCTGTAGGCTAACCCGTGCCTGCCTTTTTCCAGAGCCCTGAGTTCATCTTCATGTTAAGCAGCAAAGCAGGTGGCTGTGGTCTGAACCTGATCGGCGCCAACAGGCTGGTGATGTTCGACCCCGACTGGAACCCAGCCAACGACGAGCAGGCCATGGCTCGCGTGTGGCGCGACGGCCAGAAGAAGATGTGCTACATCTACCGACTGCTCTCGGTGAGGCCAGCTCCTGTGCCCTGCTCAGCACGGAGCTCTGCTGCCAGCCCAGACTGCAGCTGCTGTGACTGGGGCCAGAAGGGAAACAACTCCCCTGTGTTGCTGACCAGAATTGATTGGGTTCTACCCTTAGATGTGTTGCCATGGAAAACCATGAAGGTTCTAACTGGAAGGTCATTACTTGCAACCCTTGGTTTCTAGCAGTGGCTGGCTTCTGAGAAATGGAAACAACTGTGGCTTTGCAGATAAGATGTTCCTTTGAAGTCATTTAGGCATCTGACTTGTTTAATTTCATGGAGTGTCTGATGCAGAAGTTGCTGTTTTTCAGTCAGGCTGCAGTCTGTTTAGTTGGGTGTACGTGTACAGCAAGTACGTTCCTGGAATTACCAGCAGCATTTGGGATGGAGCTGCCAGTGAGCAGATGGGATAGCTGCTCTGTAGAGGAAAACCATGAAGGACACTGCTCTTTCCAGGCTACTCTAACACTTTGTCTAGCAGTGACAGTAGTGATTTCTGCTTAGAAGTGTCTCTGCCCTTACAAACCTCTCATTAGTTCAGACTGGACTTTTTTGTTTTGTTTGGGATTTTTTTTGTGTAAGTTTAGGTTCCTTGGTCTATTATTATTTTTACTTTGAGAAAACAGACATTCTTTGCCCATCTTTTCTTAATGGAGTTCTTCTCTGACCTTGCTGCACTTGGAAGCAGGAACCTCCTTTGCTTTCAGAAATAGGAAATCAATCTGCAAATCACGGCTAATCGCCTCCCTCCTTGATATTACATTTGTTTGCAAGACAGACATTTAGCTTTTAGATTTTTGCCTTAGAAATACAGCATGCTGGGCTTTCTGCACATCTGTTTGGGAAGCAGACATCTCCCTCCAGGCAGGATGTGATTGATCTGTGTGTGGGTGAACCAGAAAATAGTGCTGATGCTCGTGTCATCCAGGGCTAGACCTTGCTGCTGCTTCTTGGGGAGATTGTGGTTGGGATTTTTTGTCAGGGAGCAGCTGTAGCTGCTCAGCTCCTCTCCCTTCCTGTCAGCGCAACTTGGTACAGTGTGTGAGCTTTAGCCACAAATGGCAGTTCCACCTCTTCCTCATCGGTATCTCCACTGGATCCACTCCTGCAGCCACAGGGAAAGACAAGCAGAGTTGGGTTAGATCTGTAACAAAACACACGTGGTTGGAGTGCAGCTACTGAAACTTGCCTGTCAGCTGTACTGGCGAGGCAGTGAGTGGTCCATTTGATCTGTGACACTTTCCCCATGTAGAGCTCCTTTAATGCCAATGTTCCAACTGTGCTTCATCTCTGACTTGCCTGTAGACAGGGACCATAGAGGAGAAGATATTCCAGCGCCAGACCCACAAGAAAGCCCTGAGCAGCTGCGTGGTGGATGAAGAGCAGGATGTAGAAAGGCATTTCTCACTTGGGGAGCTGAAGGAACTCTTCACGTTGAATGAGACCACCACCAGTGACACCCATGACAAGTGAGTATTCTGAATGACTTGTGGCTGGGATAGAAAAAGTTGAGTCGTGAAGTTCAGGGGTCTCCCAGGCAGCAGGAGGATGTCCGGAGAGTGATCCTCAAGTGTTTCTGCTTCTGAAGCTGTTAACCACCTAGACGTGAGCACTCCCTTGCTGTCCTCCCTTTCTGTTGTCTAGAAAAGCTGTGCTGGCTGGATAAGTGAGCAGACTGTCTTGTAGCTGCCTGTTTTGGAGACTGAAATTACTGCAGCTAATGAAAGCAGAGAAACTGATCAGAGCTATTCACATTGGTGGAGCCCAACTTGGTCCTTCCTTACTGCTCTCTTCCTGGTGAACAAATGCTGAACTGCTTCCATACTAGAGCTTCTCCATTGGCTAAGAATTCATTAATCCAGCCCAAGTGCTGTTCTGGCAACCAAAAGAATACTATTCCATGTCTGCCCTTCTCCCCCAGCCCAGGGACCTGTGGTATTATGGCAACCAGAAAGAGGACAGGGAGTGCAGCAAAAATGCTTCACTCTGAAAATTAAGACTCTTAATTCAGGCAAGAAGTGAAGAGGATTAGTTTTAAGCTATATCAAAGCTTAGCCCAGTGTAGGTGTCTGTTCTGCAAGGCAGCAGCCCTTGCTGGCCTGGCTGCTGCTGCTCTTTGTCTCCTGAAGTGACAACTCAGCGGGCATCTCCAAAACAGCCTGAGCACAACTTGCTGGCTGAGGTGGGAGCCAAGATGGAGTGTTTTGGAGCATGGTGTGCTCTTTGAATTTAGGAGCCCTGATGCAATACTAATAAAGGTGTTTGTTGGCAGCAGTCACTTGAGATCTGCCTTAAGCCACATCCCAGACCTTTCAAGAGAAACTCCTCCTGACCTTCCTCTGGGTCTTGCTGGACTATTCCCAAATGGTTAAACCTGAAGAGGGACTGCCATTTGAAACGGAACTCCCCAAAATTTTCGAAATGTGTGTCTCGCTCCTTACCTGTCACACACACCAGAAGGTAGTTGCGTGTTTAAATGAAATGCAGCAGTAATTCAGAAACTGAAATTCCAGCTCCAGGGGCGTTAATCCGAACGTCACGGGGCCGCAGTTTTGAGTGGCCCACAGGCACAGGGAGCAGAGGAGCCTTGCCCTGATCTGGCCCTGACCTCGTTGCAGGATCAAGTGTCGCCGCTGCGTGAACGGGCACCAGGTGCGGCCCCCTCCCGAGGGCTCCGACTGCACCTCGGACCTGTCCCAGTGGCAGCACTGCGCCGACAAGCGGGGGCTGCAGGACGCCGTGCTGAAGGCTGCGTGGCACGCTGCCGTCACCTTCGCTTTCCATCACCACTCCCACCAGGAGCAGCGAGGGATTCCCTGACAGGTTACTGTCCCCTGTGGGGGCAAGGGCAGGCTCTGTGGCAGCCTGCCCCACTTTGATCCCTTTCAAAGGGGCGGCGGGTACCTGTGCGTGCTGGGCTGTTGTGTGGCTGTGGGATAGCAGAACAGCGTGGCTCTGGAGTGGCTGGGAGGCCCCTGGCTGTGATCAGTGTGCTGAAGCAGCAAGGAGTCCGTGGCTTTTTCTCTGCTGTTGTATTGTGTGCCTGAAAAACAGCCCCGTGGGAACCCGGGACTAGCAGAACCTTGCATGCTTGATCAGATTTAGCACTGGTTCTCTTGCCTTTGGTGTCTGTGCCTTCTATTCAGCCAGGATTTGTCTTCAGGTTTAAGTTGAGCCAGGAGTTTCATAGCACTTGATGTGCAGTTGGGTTGGGTTTTTTTTCTGTGACAGCTCACTATTACAGCTGCTGATGAAAACTTGCAGGATCCATTTTTGCTGTGAAATGTGAACCTTGCTGATTACTTGGGAACAGGAGGATTTTGTACAGGGGGAAAAATGTTTAGCTCCTATGTTGAACATCTGGTGTGAAAGATCATGCAAGCAGTAGAAAGTCAGGCTCTATTCCAAGTAACTCCATTTCTAAAACCACTTGCTTTGTTATGGGCAGGATCCCCAGATCTAGCAGTGTTTTAAGGAGATCACATTACATGACAGTAATAAAATCGACTTTGGTAAATTATGGCTCTTCATTATATTTTTATTATAAAAATTTTACAAAACAAACTATTCAAAACCTCTGTAAAATGACTGCAGACACTGGAAAAGGACAATGTGATTGCAAATAAACAGCAAGCTACTTGGTACATAAAGAATTTTTGGTATAAAGTACAACTTTCCAAATAGAAAACGTAAAGCCTAAAGGCTTTGATAGCTTGTTTTCTATTCCCTTTAGTGGAGGGAGTTCTTCCTTCACAGACCACAGCATGATGTTGGAAGGGATGTCAGGTGATCCTGTCCAACACCCCTCCTCAAAAATCAGATCACCTAGACCTAGTTGCAAAGGACCACAACCCGATGGCTTTTGAGTCTCCCATGCTGGAGACGGTTGTTGGTGAGATATTAGCTGAAACAACATGAAATCTGTCACAACACAGTGACATAAACAAACGTTTGTTCTGAAGCTCATTTGCTGTATGTCCCATTTAAAATACTCGTAAAGATGGCAGAGCTGGATCCCCTGGAAGCACAGCTGTTGGCCCACGTGCTCTGGTGTGCCACGGCAGTGTCACACCCCTTCTTCAGAGGAACAACTCCTTACGGCTCGAGGTGGGGAACAACTCCCCTCCTGTGCTGTGAAGGCAGAAGCTGCTGGGCTTCCTCCCGCCCCTCACATGACGCTGATGTAGTCAGCGAAGGCCTGGGAGGAGTCCCAGGCGTCGTTGACTACGCTGCACATGGCTTTGAGACGCCGCAGCGCCTCTTGCGCCGTGTCTGCATCCTGGTCCAGCCAGTTCTGGAAGAGGCGGAGGTGGGTGAATGGAAGCTGTCCCCCTCTCTGCTGCATGTGGCCTTCCAGCTTCTTTGTGAATTCCAGGAGCCCGTCGGGTTTGATGCAATTTGAGCTTACCAGCAAAAGGAAAAAAAAGAGAGTCTAGGCTATAATTCAAGCAGTTTAAATTTCTGCTCCTTCTAGTAACTGCCAGTGCAGGTACCTGAGGATGTTTCAAGGCCAGGTGTACTTTTTTTTCAGCAGTACAAAATATAAGTGTTTCTCATGAAAAACAAAACTGAGTATGAAGTGCTAAAAACTGCCAAGCTAAATTCATTATCCAGACCTCTTAATTAAGCAGACCTAGCTGTGGCCTTAAAATGTTGCAGCTGTCAACTCTCTGGGCCGAGGGGCCTGGTCCAACCTACAGGTCCGAGTGCAAGACTCAACAGGAAGTGATCATTTATATCTTCCTGCTGAGAAAATCTGAAGGGCATGTGTCAGATTCTGGTCTTTCTAGGAGATTAAAAGGTCAATTCCCATGCAGAGATGTGTAAATAAATATCAAGCTGCATGCTGGATTTAAATCTTGTCAGAGGCACCGTAACAAGCAGGCTTCAAGCCTGCTGAAGGAGTGGGGCCATGGTTAAATAAATTGTCACGTCTATGTACTCTGAGCAGCCCGAGTCCTGATGGTGTAAAGAAGGGGGGGCAGAATGAAGCAAAGCAGTTTTTGGTATTGCAAAAATGCCAGCCCTGTGTGCTTTATGAAGGGTACTGCCTGTCTGTAAGGCCATTCAGGGTCAAGAAAAGAGCAGCAGTTCTGACTGGAGACCAGGGCTGAGGAGAGGAATGCAGAGGCATTCTCGGGATGTGCTAGGAACACTGACAGCATTCCCTAGCTATGAAGGGCAGTGGGAACAGAGCTGTTCACACTGATGCCCAAGAATAAAAGTATTAGGGATGTTAGTTCTAATTGACAGCTCAGGAAGGGCCTGCAGGAGCGTCCCAAAGGAACAGCAAACCAAAGCTGCTTTAAAGATGGAGCACGACTCTTCCTAAAGGTGAAATGTCTGAGATCCTGGAGGTCCCTGAGGGTGTATGTGCCCATTGCAGCATTCTCTGGGCTTTTATTTGGCTCACATTCTCTCAAGGAACAAAACCATGCTCAGGTTCTCCTGCTGTCAGGGCCCAGTTCAGCTCTTTCCCTCCCAAAACAAGGAATTCAGTTTTATAGCAGCAAAATACCTGACATCCAGTTGGCAGAGAGAAGAGGAAGAATCTTCAGAGAAAATGTCTGCAAGGGCAACCAGCCTCTGATTCCCTGAATGGGAGAAATGCACTATTAGATACATATTGGAAAGGGTTTTAAAATTTACATTTTACCAGAGGGCTGGGATCATATTGCAAAAAAGGAGTCTGTGAGCATGACTGCAGTGTGACTGCAAGACAAAGAGTGAATGCAAATGCCCCCTCACTCAGTGTGTCCCCCTCAGTGCCATCAAGTGCGTTCAGCCCCCTGAGCAGTCTTCGAGGCAGTGAAAGTATTTGCTGATAGGGTAATTTGTTTTCCTAGAAAAATCATGGTTTTGTTTGAGAAGACCAGATGCAGCTTTTTTTTAGAAATTACATCTATCCAGGTTCTCCCAAGCTTTCCTGTTTTACTTTGTTGTAAGAACAGGAAACAATATTTTTGATTTACGTGTAATTAATTTTTCAAACATTTCTACTTGGCCTGTGATTCAAAAAGCCTATCACTTCTGTAAATTCAGTTCCACTTCTTTGACACAAATTCTTCCTTTACTTGTTCTCATCCCTCTGGTGGCTGCCAACAGCTATTAAAACACAAACTGCCTAAACTTGGGCAAAATCTGTGCCTCTGAATCAGAGGCAGTGCAGCTGATGCTGGATCTGTTCCTGTTGAAGTCTGAAGCAGATCAGCATTCAGTCAAAGCTGGAGATCTGCTGGAACTTGCATTTGCTGCAGAGAAAAGCACCCATAATTCCCACACAGTACCCTGGTACACTGCCTGAATGCAACTGAAATTCTGCCTTTAAAAATGGATCCAGTGCTCCTTATTTTGTGAACTAAATCCCACTCAGTTCCTGCACAATGAAGTTCAGCACTGCAGTCAGCAGCTCTCAGTGCAGCCCCAAAGTTCCCTCCAGAGAGCTGCTCTAAGGCCCCCACAGCCACACACAGACTACACACCAAGGCGGTTCCCAGGCAGCTTGAGGCTCTTCAGCACTGAATTTCTTTTCACTGTGTTGATTATTTCTGACAAAAACTCAGCAGTAGAGCTTTCAAACAGCCGGCAGAAGGAAAAGGTGATTTCTGCGAAGAAACGGATTTACAGTACATGAGTACTCCCTGTAATTATTCCATAATTACATGCTGCAGCTAGCCCCAGCCCCTATTCCACGTGCAAGAACAAAGCTGCCCCAGCAGTGGCTTGTGTCTAACAGCACTTCTGCTGTGTCAGGAAGGGAGCACACCCAGGCAAGTGGCTCTGCCTGATCACCCACTTAAAGGCCGATGTGCTCCACAGGTTCAAAATCTTTGGTTTATAGCTGAGACTGCAGACACTTCCTGCAGGATTTGCCAGCAGCTCCACTAGCACAAAGAACCAGACATGTTCCCACTCTGACAACACCTGCAGATCTGCTCCAAATGTCTGTGACATTTGGCTAAATCATACCCATCTAAAGATCCCCTCTTAAATGCCAGCCACCCACAGCAGCCAAGAGCTGGCTATACCTTGCAGGCCAGGATCCTGAAGCAGAAGCAGAACTTCTTTCTGATGCTCAGCCAGGTTCACGTCATGAAAGCTCAGTTTCTTCAAATTTAGAGTATGTTCTAAAAGCAAAACAAGTTCTCAGGTAAAGCACTGCACATCCTTGGGATAAAAAGCCCCTGACCCAGCTACCAGCTAACATCCAGAAACTGGGTTAGCCTGTGGGTAATTTGTACTGGATTGTGGATAATTAAAAAGGAACCATGGTGCTGTGCAGGATCATCCACAAAGCACAGCATGCGGGATGGTTGACACCCATTTCCTTTTCTTGGGAGACTTCAAGGATGTGCACACTGGACCCACCTAAGCTGGCTCCATGCTAGAGGATGGAAGCTACAGTGTGTGTGCCCCAGTGATGTTGCCTACAGGTTAGCGAGTACCTCTGAGCACCTCCAAGAGGAGCCCGAGCTCCTGGGGACAGGGCAGTGTGGCACTGTCAAGGGACAGCTGCTGGAGGGACTTGGAGGCCTTGAGCACGGGCAGCAGGAATGCAGTGTGCAGAGGTTCCCTGGGGAATCGGATCTCCAGCACCTCCAGGCAGCTTTCTAAGGGAAGAAAAACAATGAAAGAGTTTGCTCTGGAGTGGCTGTCTTCAGTGTAGCTACAAGCAGGAAGCTTGTATGCCTAACACCACCACCATCCTTTAGGTTGGTAGAAACTGCCTGTGCACCCTGCCCTGCCCTGAGGAGCTCTGGCAACTCAGACCTGGGGCAGTGTCAGTCTCTCACAGCTCACTCCAGGATTCCTGTCAGACCACAGAGCCACCAATTTCTACTGTGCTCACCAATGCTTGAGAAAAGGTCACCCTTTAATGCACTACCCAGTCAGTGTCTTCCCAGAGTAAAGATCTTTCCTGACCCCACTCCAAACTCACTCAGGCTTTGCTCACTGCTTCTCTGGCAGTTCAAGGGCTAGTTAGGGTGATGGGAGATCTGTGAGCTGAGCACACACTGCTGTAGCTCCCAGGCTGTAATCCAAAGGCTTGGGCAGTGCTCTGCCATCTCCTGTGGTACTGTGATGATCAGAGGATGCTCTCCCTCTGCTTAAGGGCGTGTCTAAGGCTTACAGCCTCACAGTCAATGGGACAAACGAAGTGGAAGCTCTCAGTGAATTTACAGATCCGGTGGGATAGGCTTCCCATGGAGTCACAGGTAGCAGGTTATGCTACAAACATCCCTGTACAAAGCTGATGTTGCAGCAGACTGGGATACAGCACTAAAAAATTTTCTCCAATATTCCAGCTCCACAGAGCACCTCAGACTGGAAGGACAAACTGCAACAACAAATCAGAAAGGTAATGCTGCAATTGCCTAACAACAAACCACCATAATAGTGTTGAATGAAACCTGTACCAAGCCTTTATGTCTCTACCTGCCTGCCAAGCCCTGGCCATCACTCGGAATGATCCCTACCTGGGATTTCTGCCTTGCTGCAGCTCGGATTCGCCTCTGGCCTGCTGCCCTCCAGCTGGTTTTTGAGGTCGAAGCTGACGGAGAGCGTGCGGAGCTGGGGAAGGGCGCTCAGGATGCAGCGAACGAGCTCCATGCAAGGCATGTGGGAGAACATGTCGCTCAGGCGGAGCACGCGGAAGCGGCACTCGGGGTGGCGGGACAGGGCCCGCAGCCCGGACAGGATGCAGGAGATGTTGGCATTCAGGCCTGGAAGAGCGTTTGTACAGAGAAGTGTCAGCTGTGTGTGCAGGCACTGACACGCAGAGCTGGAGCTGCAGCAGTGGCAGCCCGAGTCAAAGGCTAAACTCACAGAGTGCTTTATCCACGCATCCTTAAGCTATGCTGCATGCATGGGAAGTGGAGATCTGGCTCTTCCCCTTGCCCTCTCTGAATGGCGCTTAAGTACAAAGCCAGGGGTTGTTCTGGGACATTCATTAAACATCTCACCCAACACCTTTCTCAAGATGGGGCATCAATACTCCTACCATGCCCATTCCAGTGAAAATTAACCCAGGGTAAACTCAAGCAGTAAGCCAGACCATTAGAGCAGGGTTGGAAGGAAGTGCCCTATTCACAGCACTGACCATTGTAGGACAGAATCAGGTTTTCTAAAGACACCCAGGAGCTCAGCAAGTTACTCAGAGTGCGACATGTCTCCCCAGTCAAAGGAACGGAGAACAATTCCAGCGTGGAGACACTTCGGAAGCGGTGAGCAGCTTTCAGAGAAAGGATTCCAGCAGGTCCTCTTTTCTTACAGCCACCATGGCCAGCGCATGGACATCCTGGGGAGGAACTAGTCCAGTTCTCAGTGTTCTCTCCCTCTGTAGTACTGGTTTTGTCCAGTAACCCTGAATTATCCTCTCTAGCAACAGCAAAAACAAAATCGTACAGATCTTCAGGGTCAGCATAGCGTCCCCTGCTCCGTCTGAGGCAGCGACGTTTCCTCCCCACTGCAGGTTTCAGCCGTCTGCGTGTCTTTCGACGAATGGGGTGACAGGACAGCTGCTCTGAGCTGGAACCAGGGGAGGAACTCTCCCGAATGCTGGTGTGGCCACAGGGCACCTCGCTGCTTGTCTCCTCACACGCTGGGTTTCGCAGGGGAGGACTTCTGGCCCCAGAGTTCATGGCAGCATCAGCCTCTTTGGGGGTTCTCTTCTCACCGCTGCTCCCCTCCCGCTCAGCATTACAGCCCCTCTCTGCTCCCTCCTGCGCCGACTCCTGGCTTTGGCCTTTGTCCTCCTCTCTGCAAAGGCCACACGGGCTGCTGTGATAGGAGAGGGCGTTTCCTGAGCGCCAAAACCCAGCGCTCATGGTCAGGATGAGAACGAGAAGAACGGTGTCAGGAACAGGCCAGGAATACATGGACACCTGGCTGACAGAGCCGTGGTGGATCAGCCGGTGAAGGAGCAAAACCAGCGAGCGCCTGACGGACTGGTCGCAGGAGAGGAGGTGCTGGAACTTCAGGATCCTCAGGGAGCCAGCCAGGTTTTCAAGCACTTTGTGGTTGTGCTCAGCTGTGAGTTCCACGGCCCCCTGGAGCATATTGCAGAGGGTGAGCTGGGAAACATGTGGGGAGCTGTGGAGCAGCGGCGAAAAGTGACGGTCATTGAGGCGCCAGTCGGAGGAAACGTCCAAGACACCATGGAGGACATTGGAGAAAAATGTTTCAAGGAACTTCTTCCTCCAGCATGTTATGCTCTGCAATTGAACAACAAGGGTGTAAGGAACAAAAAGTCAGCATCCATTTTTCTTGTTCTTTTTGAGTTAAATTATTGCTGTCTGCTAACCTGCTAGCTCCACTGAGACACCTCTCTAGTTCTCAGCATCTTTCCTCAGTGTATTCCTTGAAAATCTGAGTGAATCCCATTGCTCTCTTCATACTCCTTCTGGCCTAATTTAAACACTCAGTGGTTTGAAGCTGGGCCTTCTTTTTTTTTTTTTTCTTATTAAAAACCACGTCACCAGCAATTTTCTTCCAGAGCATCTCTTTAACTGTGATTAAGTTGTCTGTTAATGATTCTTTTATGATGATGAAGCAATGAATCTGCTTCAGTTTTTCTACATAAAACCATTCTCCAAACTCACTGTCTTCTCTGATTTTCTCTTGCTTTCCAAGACACCAGCATACTTTTTTTTTTTTTTGCCAGTGTAGCTGTAAACATGATATAAGACACTGGTTTTATCCGCTGTTTCAGTGAGAATCTCTGAAGACAAAGATTTGCTCTTTTGGCAAACTCACTGTTGGGAGATGAAGGGTGTGACTATGCTTCCTTTATAAATCCCATTTCCCAAAATGTTTGTATTACCGGGGCGACGGCTTGGTCCGGAGCTCTACGAACGCTTATAAACAGGTGCCGGGAACGGATTGGAGGCAGCCAGAAAGAAAACCTCATGGAAAACAGCAGAAACAGGGCACCTGTGTCGAGCCCCTTCTCCCACCAGAGCGTTTCCTCACCTCCGAGTTGGGCGGCCTGGTTTTCATCACATCGTCCCACAGCTTACGCCAGATGGGCTGTGTCGAGAGGCCTGGGGGGGGGAAGAACCATCAACGCGGCGCTTTCACCCCTCTCCCATGCCGGTGGAGCTCGCTGGGCTGCCGGGAGCTCAGCCCGAGCCTGCCCGGGTGTGGGGAGCGGGGCGGTGTCCCGGTGGGTCGGGGCTCCCGTTGCCAGCCGAGGGTCCCCGCGCTGCGGGCTCCTCCCGCCGCGCTCGGGGCCATCCCTCCGCTCTCTCACCCCGTCACTTTGAGCGGCCCCGTCCCTCCCGCCCC